>PISX010015585.1:0-32864 GCA_004024625.1 Mellivora capensis
CGCCCTGCCTGCCACTGTTCCAGAAACAGAAACAGATGCCAGGAGGCCTCGTGGGGACCTTACAGCCCCAGTGGTTAGACGTGCCCCTGGGGGGTTGGCCTGCCCAGGTTTGAACCTTGCTTTTTTTTTTTTTTTTAAAGATTTTATTTATTTATTTGACAGACAGAGATCACAAGTAGGCAAGAGAGGCAGGCAGGGAGAGAGAGGAGGAAGCAGGCTCTCCGAGGAGCACAGAGCCCGATGTGGGGCACGATCCCAGGACTCTGGGATCATGACCTGAGCCGAAAGCAGAGGCTTTAACCCACTGAGCCACCCAGGTGCCCCGAAGCTTGCTTTTTTTTTTTTTTTTTTTTTAAACTCTGAGCTGTGTGACCTTGGGCAAGTTACCTGACCTCTCTGGGCTTCGACCTCCCCTTCCATACCCTGGGGCCATACTGGTCTCTCCTCTCTGGGGGACTGAAGATTTGGGAGCCACGCTGCCTTCCCCGTGGCCAGTGCTCAGAGAGCACAAGGCACCCACAGTCAGAGATCATGGGCCCCTCTCCTGAACTCCCCTGTGGCTGTGGTCAGACAAAAGCCAACATGAGAGGGGGAATGAGGACGGAGGCTTTCCTACCCCACTGGGACAAAGGCAGCAAGTTGCTCTCCCTGGCTTCCATGGGCACCTCTTGCTCCGGGGCAGTACCGGGACTTGGGGTGCAGGGCCTCCTGGCTATGTGAGCTCGGGCAAGTTTTTAGCCTCTCTGGGCTTAGGTCCTCATCAGGCCAACCCTGGGATGAGAAATCCCTTCTCGGGAGCCAGAGTCAGGAGGGTGAGGGAGATCTGCTGGACACGTGGCCCAGCCCCAGCCCTGGACGGCTACGTCCTCATCCAAGCTCCCTCCACTTGAGGCTCATGGACCGTCTGCCCTACCAGGGCCTCTCCCACCACTTTCAGCATTTCATCTTTGGGTTCTGCGTTGGGAGCTGGTTTGGGGATCACCCCAGAGAAGGAGCCTCACTCGGCTTTCCTGCACGTGGCACCAACGACCTGGTCTATTCCCAACTCACTGGTAACCGCTGCTGGTTGTTTCTTGAATCCAATTCACTGACCTCCTAAAAGACGGACACCTTCTGGGCTCTGAGGACTCGTGGTCATGGAAGGAGAGAAGGCCTGTGGGGTCGGTTGGGTCACCAGACCAGGGTCCCTCTCAGGAGGGGACGCCAGTGTTGGTGCTGTAAGCGCCAAGGGATTATATGAATCACCCAGCGCGTTTCCTTTCTTCCCAGAGCGCCCTGGCCTCGCCCATGAGATGGGAGGTCAGGGCTCCCTTCTGACGCCAATCTCAGGGCTGGGGTCAGCGCAGAGCGTGGGTCCGCCCCGGGGCAGGAACGAGGAGGGTTCCTGGAGTGGGACGCAGCCGCTTCCTCCCGACTCCCGACTCAGACAGCTTGCATCCCATCAGCCGTGCTGTTCCCAGTGCCCACACACAATCCTGTTTCCCCAACACCACCTGGGATGAAGCCGGGGATGAATCGGGATCTCCAAGTATTACCCGTAAGGGGCTAATGACCAGAAGCGAGTCTCCTCCCCAGGACCTCCACCGGCACGTCCTCCACCGGTTGCGGGGCAGCTCCCTGCCTCCCTGAGCCCAGCAGGGTCCTTGCCACCAGCCCTGCATGTTCCTATCTCCAACACCCCAGTCCCTCCCCAGCTCCTCTCTTTGGGACCCTCAACTTCACCGCTGTCTGCCCAGAAGGGCTCAGGCGGTAGGAAATGGCCAGAGAGCTCAGGGAACTCCACTCCAGCACCGACACCAGTTAAAAACAGGGGGCCAGGCATCAGGTTTTCGGGAGGCAGCTCCGAAGGGCAGCCAAGGGTGTATGGAGGCCAGCAGGGTGGGCCTCATTGGCCTTCCCGGGGGCAGATGGGGAATGCAGAGTCTCAGGCTTCACCCCCACGATCACCGCTGGTCTGGCCCGGTCAGGGCTCACACTCATTGGCAGAGGGGAGAAGGACGGCAGCTCCCACTCACCACTTCCCGATGGTGGGAGCTTTGTGCTTTGTGTGAACGCTGACTGCCTGGCCTCCCAGCGTCCAAGCTGTGTTGGGACTGAAATGCCTCTCGCCCCAGACTGCAATGACCCAAGCACAAATGCCACCTCCTCCAGGAAGCCAGCGGGAATCCCTCCTCTAAGGAGCAGACTGCATTCTGACCTCGGCTGTTCCAAGTGGGGCTGGGGTGTCTCCCCCCAGGCAGGGCTAGGGTTAAGATCAGACACCTCTCTGAACTTTCTCGGGTCCCCTGTGTGACGCCTCAGGTTTTCATCACGGTCTCCACAGGCTGCGAGGAGGGCCAGTCCTGCGCTCTGCCCAGTCACCTGACGTCTGTGAGGTCACTCTTGCTCCCCGTGCCCGCGGACTACGTTCTGGAGAGAATTCAGACTCAGTGCCTCTTCCATCACTTTTTAAATGCCAAAGAGGGGGGAGTGGTAGCACTTACTTCTCCCTGATCTGCATTTCTTCCTTCCACAAACATTTAGTAATCGCCTACTGGGTGCCAGGCACTGTTCCAGGCAGGAGGCGCGAACAGAACGGGCCAACCCGGTGCTTACGGAGCCGACTCGGGTCTCGGTGGAGTTGGGGAGACAGACACCAAACAAGTAAGAACTGCATGTCAGCCACACGTGTGAAGAAAATAACGCTTGGGGCAGGGGGCTGGCAAGCTGGGGCTGGCACTTTACACAGGGTGGTTAAGAAAGGCCCTACAGAGAAAGTAACAACAGGAAAGACATGGAGGAAGTGCGGGAACAAGCCATGAAGACACTAGGAGGAAGAGCATTTCAGGCAGAGAGAGATGTATGTGCAAAGGCCCTGGGTTAGAAACATGGCTGGCCTGTTGGAGGAACAGCAAGGAGACCAGATGAACTAGAACAGAGCGAGTAAGAGGAGGAGGTTAGGCCAAAGCTGTGGGCCCATCGCTAAAGGTCTCCTGGGCCACTGTGAGGTCATTTATGGGCAGTCATGGAGTTTCAAAATCCTTCCATAAAATCCTGGAGTGGGTGGTGTAAAGTGCAAGCAGCCAGTAGGCCCCACTCTCTTGTTTGCTCTGGGCCCCACTGAGTCGGCCCCCAAGGCCACCCTGGGAGCCCAGGCCTCTGCCGCCCCGCCGAGTGTCACCTGTCTCGCACAGTTTCCGGGAGCCAGATCTGACAGAGCCATCTGTCTCGAACAGACCCCAGCGCTTGCCTCCAGCTGGTCCCTCGCACGAGCCAGAGTTCTCAGTGACACCGCAGAACCCTCATCTGCTGTCTCCATCCCCTGAGACGCAGGGGGAGACCAGAGGCGTGGAGAGCCGAGTGTGCAGATGAGGTGGGGGGAGGGGACCCCCCCAAGCCTGCAGCCCCGCCCCTTCCAGTCTGGGGAGAAGGACATTTGCAGTTGCTTCTCTTCCAGGAGATCTGGTTGCTCCGGAGCCCCCGACCCCCAGAGACCCCAATCCCCACACACGGGACAAGGGAAACACGCTATTTTTTTTTTTTTTTTAACTCTCTACACAGGGACTAAAACATCCCACTCCGGTTGATCATACAAAATTGCCTGACTTGAAACTTCCCAAGTGATACCAGAACAGATGTTCAAATAGCCCCTCGGTCTTTCATCTCTCCAAAACCACACACACACAGACACACGCACAATGCGGTCTGACGCTGTCGGGAGCTTGGACTAATAGATGGGTAAGCCGCGGCGCCAAATTATTTCTGGCAAGCCCGAGAACTCCTCGTGACGGGCTCCATAGTTCCGACGTGCCTGCTCCTCATTTATGATAACAGGACCCAGGCTTCGGGGCCAGGCGCTCAGCGGTGATCTACTGTCAGGACGGGGCAGGGGGCGAGGGGCGGGGCTCTGTCCAGGGGTGGGACCACCATTCGGAAGCCCGCCTTGCCCCCACGGACGCCCCAGCTCCTCGGGGTGGGATGCCAGCAGTGACTCGGGGCGGGGGAGATGACATCCTGGCCAGGAAGGCGGACGCAGACTCCCCCGTTTTACTTTCCAGAGCTGTGTTGTTGCACTATTCCCTCAAATCAATGTTCCCATTTCGAGTGAGTCACTTGGCAAGGAGACGAGGCACGGATGCCAACACGCGGGCTGACCCTCCTGAGTGCTTTCCTTGGAAAATGCTGAGGGGCTGTTGTGCTCTCCTGCTCACTAGCTCAGGGGCAGCGGGAGAGCCCCCCGCCTGGGCCGGTTTCTCACGGCGGGGCCTGCTGACCGGCTCCCGGGCACCCAGGGCGGGGCTCTGGGTTGACTCAGGACACTTGGCTTTTCTGTACCCACAGTCCAGAGAACCACCCCGTCTCCCAGATAACCAGTCCTGGCTCCCTGGTTTGGTCCCTCTGGTCTGCCCGGGGGATCACGCCCTACCGTTCCATTTCCCTGCACGGTTCCCTGTGACGTCTGAACTGGATTAAAACCACAGCCCGCCCAAACTGGGAAGGCCTGTAGAGCTCTCTGGGTGGGGTACCGCAGCCCTGCCCATGTGTGGGGGGGCAGGAGGGGTCTTCTCTGAGTGCGGGTTCTGTTCTAGGTCAGGAGCCCGGCCCTGCTGGTGCACAGATGCGCTGAACAGCAAAAGGTGGGCCCAACCCCGTCCCGGTGTAGACTCAGTGATGTCCAGAAGCACCGGCCTTCCTTAGTTTAACCAAACAGGCCACGCTGGGCCACTGGGTCTTTCGGTGCACGATATCGGGGGCCCGTGATGCCATTCGTCACACCTGCCTGATGTGACTTTGATCCCTGGGCATAGAGGACGCCTGCCTGGTCCAAAGTGACCACCGCCCCCCCACCGAAATCAGCAAGGATCTTGTGGACAGACTCTGTGATGATGCCAACACCCCGTTTCCACCAGCCTTCTGCCCACCCAGTGTGGCACCTACAGAGGATTCCCGCCCCAATCAGGGGTTACTGAGCTGCCCGCCCACGAGAATTCTCTGTTTTTACCATTCCCTCCATGTTCACGAAGGTTTTCAATCAAATTCCGATCTGTTACTCTAGAGCGAATGCAAAGAGAGAGCCCAGATCCCATAGAGCGGGCCCTTCTGTCATGCCTGTCCCACCTGCGGGCTGAGGTCTGTGAGCAGCCATGGGGAACGCAGCCCGGCAGGTGGCCTGGTGGCCGTGGGCGCCAGCCCCCCACCGGCATCGGCCGGCCTTCCCTTCTGGGTTCCGTGGACCCCAGTTTTCCCAACCATCCCTCCCCCACCTGAAGGAGCCCAGCAGGCCGTGGACCACGACGCTCCCGGCGGCATTCACACCCCGTTAGCAGACCCCCGCCTCCCCCACGCTGGCACCAACGCTCCGTCCGCCCCGAGTTCCCGAGAATCGTCCACCCAGCAAATCCCTTAATTGGTGGACATGACAACCACGGCCACCCGCTGGAAGCACAGAGCCCCGGGGGCCTGGAAGGCGGTGCCACCTGGAGCTCAAGCGTCCAGGCAGGAGCAGAGGGGAGGGCACAGGGCAGGCCTCCTCGCCACCCTCCCTGCGCGCGCGAGTGGATGTGAGCGAAGGCTCTGGCCCAGCTCCCGCCCACTCTGCCCTCTCCTGCCTCCTCCCTGTCTGATCCTTCTCTGCTGTTATGCTCTTTGTCCCCGTGCCGCACGCTGTGATTACAGGCCAGCAGTCGTCCTGCAGTCGCAGCTAAAGCAGGACCCATCAGGCAGACTCTCAGGGCTCCTGGCCTCCTGACCCACGGGGCGTTTGGAGCCGGGGCATCTCAAAAGCAGAACTGCGTGCTTCTGCGGGCTGGCGGGCAGCTGTCTGGGGAGGAAGGCCGCCGCCGAGGGCAGGCCCAGAGCTGCCGGGACGGGCCTGGAGACGTTGCAGGCTTACCCAAACCCCTCTCCCCAGCCTCGATCCACTATACTCCTGCAGGAAACGGAGGCCCAGCGGGGCAGAGACGGGCCACCCGGCAGCAGGGGCACAAGGCCCAGGGGCTGAGAGGAGGAACCCAAGCCATGGTGCCCGCATCAAAATCCCAGGTCCACCTCTCCTAGCTGTGTGGTCTCAGGCATGTGACTTAACTTCTCTGAGCATCCGTTTCTCCACCCACTCCCCAGGGGCCATCTGAGGATTAAAGGAGCTAATATGCTTGGGTGGGGGGTCCAGACACAGGACCCAGCCTTTCCACTACCCTCGCCGGGCTGCTCTTGCTTCGATCCCCAGGCTCGGTGAGGTGGCACAGTGCCAGGAAGGTCTGCTGGCCGGGGATCGGCAGTTCGGCCCCAAGGAGGGCATCCCAGGATGCGGCACCAGCCCGCTTGCTGGGGTGCTCACTGGGGCCCTCGGCTACCCCTTTGCCCAAGGTAGAGCAAGCGTTGAGTAAGAGCATGTGCCCTCATGATCAGCTCTAGCTTCGTAAGTCAAAGGGAGAGAGCCGGCTGGGATTCATGTGGGACCGGGACTCGAGGGGCTGTCACTCACTCAGCTCTGGCTTCTCAGCCCCCCCCCCCCCCCCCCCCCCCCCCCCCCCCCCCCCCCCCCCCCCCCCCCCCCCCGCCCAGAAGGGTTTTCAGCTTCTGCCAGCTCAGCATTTGGTTAGGGACAGAGCAAGGACGGGGCGCTGGAGGCCTAGCGAGGCAAGGGCGGGGGCCTGTGTGGCCGGTAAACCGGGACAAAGGGATGGCAGTGAGATCTAAGACTAGGTTCTCAAGAGGTGTTACTTCTTCTGCCATGCTCTCCTGAGCTGCTGGCCATGTTGAGGTCACTCAAGCAGCCTGGTGGAAGGACCTGCCACGTAGACAGGACCCCACCTGCCCACCATGTGAGGGTACCACTTCCAAAGCTCATCCTTCTGCCCCGGGCCAGCCTGCAGACGATGCCAGACCCGAGAACCCTGGGTTTGAATGGCCCTGTGGGGCCACTTCTGAAGTTCCAGCCCACAGAAACCATGAGAGATAGTCAACGTGGTTTTAGGCCACTAAGCTTGGGGATGGGGTGATTAGTTATGTGGCATTAGATATTAATACAGCGTTGAATTATCCAAATTAATCACGAAACTAGACCTTATCTGGGAAGTAATAATATAGAAAACATACAAAATTATGAACAGAAAAACAGAAGTCACAATTCACGATAAAGATTCTCCCAGGGAAACAAGAGCCTTGGGGACCCTCCCCTTCCTGCCCAGTTGCCAGCAATGTGCATTGTGCAAGCCCTGATCCTCTGGGGGCTCAGTGTCCTTGTCATCAAACCAACTGGCTACCCGGTCACTTCTCTAGTCCTTTCTGACTCAGACATTCAATGGTCTTGGATTTGCAGCCATAACTCGGGTCTGTACACACTGTGGGTCCCCACAAAACACAAGGACTCTGGGGCAGGCTTTTGGCAAAAGCAACTTCCACAAACGTGGAGTGGGAGGCAGGTGGGCTATACAGAGGTAATGAAAACAAACCGTGGCCAAGAGCCCTGAGGTTTGTGTTGCCCAAGATCCTCTACGGGGCTGATTTAGTCCCCGAGGCCCCGAGGGACGTGGGCCCTCTGAACGTGGGGTGGCTGACCCCAGGGACCCTGTGATTCTTGACTAAAGAGTCCTGTGGACGTCATGGTGATCGGGGCCGACTGAGACAGGACGAATCCATGCAGGGCTGCTCCTAGGCCTCCCGAAAGCAAGAGAGAGGCCAAGAGGCTTGGCAGGTCAGCCTCATGCACCCCCTTCTCCATCCTCCTGTCCCAGGACGTCCCCCAGAGTCGGGGGGCCCTTGGGATGTAACTGTCTCCCCGACAGCCACGCCCACAGGACCCCCGCCGCAGGCCGGACGGGGCGTGAGGTTCACGCTCTTCTGGGATTTTCTTTTTTGGGAGCGTGGCTCTTGAAACGAGACAACATCAGGCTCTCGGAAATGGGGTGTGGAGGCTCGGAGCCCGGACTAATTAAGAGGCAGGTTAGACGGAGCCCCGATGCAGAGTAACTTCTCCATCGGGCATTTAATCCACTCGCTCAACCTTGTGGGCCTCGGTTTAACCACCTACGGAGGGGATATGAGTAATAATTATCTCCTCTGGAGAGGTGCTGGGAGGGTTAATTAACTGAACGGCTTTGAGAGGCTCTGCGGCCCAGCTCGGGGGGCGGAAACATGCCACCCAGGGCTGCTCCAGGAAGAAGCAGCTTTGCCTGCCTGCTGTCAGGAATTCACGACCTCGGAGAAGTCCCCTGGCTGCTCTGGGCCTCAGACGTGTCCCCTGCCGCCCCACGAGGCTCAGGACTACTGGCCCGTTAAGATACTCTGCCTCTCGAACGCTTAATGGCGCTTGTGCTGAAAGCATTGTGGGCTCATTTGCTTCTTCACCTTTCTAGGTCTTTACTTACATAACTTCAGGGCGGGGACAGTCACTCTTCCCAAACTTCCCGGCATCCCACCCCAGACAAGGGTGCAGCAAGGGCATCTGGCCCAGCTCTCCCACCTGGTTCGGGCCTCCCCCACGTGAGCCCTCACCGGGCCCGGCTGCTGGAGCCAGCTCAGGTGGGATGAGCTGGGTACGCAACCTCAGGACTTGATGGAGACCCGGGCCTGGGGAGCCAAACTGGGCCGCCCCAGCGTGGCCCCCGGGACCTTTGCCTTGTCCCCGGCTCCCTCTGCTTCTCCTGCACTGGTTTTCTGAGAAGCCGGAAAGAGTCACACGGGACAGTATCCTCGGAGCGCTCTGAGACTGGGTAAAGGAAGCCATGGGGACGTTTTCTAAATGAATGATAAGAGTTTGCCAGAACAACATGGGGAAAATCCTCACATAAAAGAGATCGAGGGAGTCCTTGGCCTGGAAGGTGACCCCTCACTGGTGGAGAGCTTCCAATTGCTGGGGGATCTCAAGCACAGAGGCCTCCTGGCCCGGTGAGCGATTTGCTCAAGGGCACCAGGCAGGCCGAAGCAGGACCTGGGTACCTGTGCCCCAAAGGCCCGGATGCCTGGCCCTGAGCCTCATGCTCTACCTGCAGGAAAGCCCAGCCTCCCAGGGCCGGCTCCATCAGCTCCGAAATAACACGGGCCTGGGGACAAGCGGTGAGGACCTAGCTCTGGGGAAACTGCCAACGGATGCGCTGACTTCAGCAAACCTTTGGGGGGAAGAGTACTCGTGGGACCCACGTGGGCTCAGCTGCCCCCCCCCCCCCCGACTCTGCAGGTGCAGAAATCCAATGGCTCCCAGAGTCACACACCTGAGCTTAACACCGGCATCCCCCTGGCTAACGGTCCCGGCCAATGAGAGCCCCCTCCTCCCACCCTTGACATTAGCTCTGACACAGTGTCCAGGAAAGGGGCTTTTCTCGAAATTTCCCTAACGTGGGCAGGCGAGGGACAGAGTCTCAGGGACATGAGTGAACACAAGGCAAGTTGTGGCTCAGAAAATACCCACCTCCGGGACGCCTGGGTGGCTCAGTTGGTTAAGCAGCTACCTTCGGCTCAGGTCATGATCCCAGCGTCCTGGGATCGAGTCCCACATCGGGCTCCTTGCTCGGCAGGGAGCCTGCTTCTCCCTCTGCCTCTGCCTGCCACTCTGTCTGCCTGTGCTCACTCTCTCTCTCTCCCTCTCTCTCTGACAAATAAATAATTAAAAATAAATAAATAAATAAATAAAATAAAATGAGACTTCTTGAAAAAAAAAAACACCCACCTCCAATGCCAGCACAGCTCTCGGCAGACTCACAGGCATCTAGATGCGGGGCTCCGTTGCTCCCCGACAACCCGGGAAGTGGCAGGGACGGCATGACCCCCGTGACAGGTGAGAAAGTAAGGCTGTGGGGCTGTCTGCAGGCGGACTGGCAGGAGGGATTTCATTCCTGAGAACAGGGAGGCACGGGTCCCCTCCCCGGGGGCTCAGACCGCAGGCTTCCTGCTTCCCACCCCGAAGTTTTCTCACCCTCTTACTCACAGCGCTCAACACCCAAGCCGGAGGGGTGAGTCAGGCCCCAGACAGCTCTCGTCTACCATGATGTAACACATCATTTGCCCTCTAAAAATCTGGGGGTAAAAACACCCCCAAGACGCTCAAAAATATATAAACAGATAAACTAGCAAAAAGTATAATCACACTCCTAGGAAAAGCACAAGCCAGTCCAAGATGAATCTGCGTTATTCAGGGCGAATCACGTCTATCTAAGAAAGTGAACAGAGAACAAGGAGACGAAACCCAAACCACAGCTTAGTAGCAGCCGGCGAGGCCTCCTGCCCGGGAGGCAGATGAAGACCACCAAGGCTCCCGCCATCCTTCCTCGGCTCCCCAGCAGGAAGAGTGGGTCTCGGGCCAAGACCCGCAGAGCCCGGGGGTGGGGGAGGGCTCCCCGGCTGCCCGTGGAGGGCGAGCTCAGGAGGGCCGCCTCACTTGCTTGGAATCAGATCCTGCACTTTGGCCCAGAGACCTGGACCCCTCTCTGCTCAGTTCTGTCATCTGTAAGATGGGGCGATGAGAAAGACCTTTCTTACGGGGCTGCTGGAGGGCTTAAACAGGGTATTAGAGCAACCGCGGCCAGTATCATGCCTCCCCCGAACCGAGCCGGCAAAGCCCCCCAAGCTGCCTGTTTTACTTCCCGTGTCCCCTCTGCACGCAGGGACGGCCCCCGGAACCCAATGTCCCCTCTGTGTGCGGAGCCTGGCCACTGGGGACCTGCTGTCTCACGGGGAGGAGGAGGCCCAGAGGGAGAGGGAACCACTGGCCACCCCCAGCCCACAGCTCAGCAGCAGGAAGTCCTGGGGTCACCTGAGGTCTCCCCCAGCTGCACACTCCACCCCACCCCTGCACATCTGAACCAGGCATGCCCAGCACTGCTGGAGGCCCTGGGCCGTCTCCTGCGTGGCCTGCCACGCGGGCCGGCCCCGCAGGTGCTCAGAAAACCGTCGGCTGAATGAATGACTCCACCCCAGCCTCACTCTGACTGCGACTTCCTGGCCACAGAGCAGTTCCGAGTCTCCCGAGCCACCTTCCTTAGGTCGTCCTGCCTCAGTTTCCTCCTTTGAACTGAGAAGAGTCGTGTAAGGTGTTCAGACGGCAAGCGAAAAGCCAGCAGCTCTTCCGGCTGCTGTACGAGGTAAGACAACTGGCCTGCCTTAGTCCTCCCTGCTGTGTGACCTTGGGCAAGTGACTCAACCTCCCTGGGCTCCAGTTTCCTCATCCGAAAGGCGGGGATCCGTGCGACGCAGTCCAAGAGTGAGGACCACCTTCTCAGTGGCCCAGGCTACCGCCGGGTGCTGTGCTGGCGGATGGCTCGATTACCCACCAGCTTCCCACCCTCTGAGGAAGGAAATATGCCCACGATGGGAATGCGGTCCCTGAGGGCCAGGGACTTAGGAAGTGCCCCGTCTGGCTTTGCCCACAGCCATGCAGGAGCTGGGGGAGGGTCTGCGTGAGGCCTTGTCCCCATCAGTGCAGATACAAACGGGGACCAGAAGGCGGCCGGCAGGCAGGCAGGGCTGCTCAGCACGTGTCTGGTCCCAGCGAGCCCCTTCCCTGCCCAGGCCAAGGGCGCCATCTGCTGGGGGCAAGGGGCCCGGCACCCCGGCGTGACCTTGGCTCGGTGGCCACCTGGGTCTGGGGCCTGGGCGGACACATGACCTTAAGGTACTCACGCCAGACCTCTGGGGTCCCCGTGCCCTGACTGGCTCCGACCCCAGGACAGACCCGCGGGATCCACCCTTGCCCCCCGTGGCTCTGGGGGTAGAACGCTAGGTGTGGCTCCGGAACCTCCCCTCCTTTAGTTGGTGTGTCTCACACTCATGAGATGTTTACTGTGAGTCTGGTGAGCCAGCCCTGGACTCACGCCAGTGTCCTTCCCTCGAGAGGCCCCCTGCCAGTGCCTGGGGGGGGGACGTGCCCCGCAGCGCCCGGAGGTCACATTCCCCCGCTTCCATTCACTCTCTCAAGGCCGTGGGCCCCGGGCTTTCCCCCTGCCCGCCCTCCACACGGCTTTCCCGTCTGGCCCTCCTTCAGCACTGAGGAGCCGGACTGCGGGGCCCCAGCCGGCTGCGCTGGCACGGAGCTGCCCACCCTCCTCCCCATTCCTGAGGTTGTGCCCTCTGGAATCTTCCTGTGCCTGTAGGTGGAGCCGGACAGGCCCGGGTCAGCGTCGGCAGCTGGCTGGCACTTCCACACCGGCCTTTGTGGTCAGCCCGGCAGGACCACGTGTGGCCTCTCGCTCCTGACAGCCTCCCAACATGGGACAGGGACTGCCGACAGGCTATCATTAGGGACACGTGGATCCTGGAGGCTGCTGAGGGGAAGCTGGGGGAAAAGCCTCATCTCCCCCGTGAACTCCAGAAGGGGCAGGTGATGCGCTCCTGGGGGCGGTGCCAGGCACGGGATCAGCCCGGACCAGCTCTGGGTTCAGTTCCCTCGGCTGGCAAGAGGGGGAGCGGGTACCGGGTCCCGTCGGCACAGCTGACCCTCAGCCACCTACCGTCCCCACGTGCGCAGAGGACAGGTACGTTGTGGGTGCCCGCGGGGCACTTCCGGAACCCGCACAGGGCCAAGTGCACAGTGCTGGAACCGCGGGTCGCAAACCAACAGCGCTAAGCTGAGCCACGGAGCGCCCCCGCGGTCATCACGGACATGTGTCACTGAATTCAACACTCCACACACGCATGAGACCAATCTGAACACGGTCAGCAGTTTAAACGACTCGGTAGGATTTAATACATCCCGTGGGTTGTGATCTCTGTCACCCCAAACAGAGGCCCTGTCCCCATCAGCACTCGCTCTCCATCCTCCCCCTTGGCCCCCGGCAACCGCTAACCTGCCTTCTGTCTCCACAGAGTTGTCTATCCTGGACGTTTCTATGCGTGGGATTTCACACGTGTGGCCTTTCAGGACTGGCTTCTGTCACTTGCGCCATGTTTCCAGGGTCCATCCACACTGGAGCCCGTGCCAACACTCCACTTTGTTTTTATGGCCGAGGACTATTCCACAGGATGGCCTGGCCACATTCTAATGCTCGAGGGCGGACACTGGGGCTGAGTCTACCTTTTGGCTACTGGGATTCCTGCTGCTGTGAACGTGTGTGTGCCGGTCAATTACACAGAGGAAAAGTCACCTTTCCCACCTCACTGAGCTGTGATGGCCTCCTTCCCCTCATCCGCTCTGTGCAGCTGGTGACCATCCCCCCAGGTTAGAGAAGAGGGCCCAGGGTGGTGGTCACCCCCGGTTGGAAACGACGACACTGGGGCCCGGCCTGTGGCCCTCTCCGGCTCTGAGGACCGTGGGGCCCTGCAGCGGGCACCTTTCACATCCGGGCTGTCCTTGTGCCAACCCCTGGCCAGGCCTGGCTTCCACTCCGGCCCGAAGGGGAGCAGGGACCCTGGAGCACGGATGGTGCCAGGTTCTCTTCCTGCTCCTCCGCGAGACCCAGCGCCTGCTCTCAGCCTGCGCAGCTTCTCAAGGAAGGTGCCAGGTGCCCGGGACCACGGGGTCAGGGGACAGGAAAGGGGGTGGCGGGCCCTGACCTGGCAGGTGCCCAGGGGGTTTACCGAACACCACACACCACAGAGCCCACAGAGCAGCGGCCCGGAGCAAGACCTCACTGAAAACAGACAGTTTTCTAGGCAAGTGGAAAGTGCCCAAGTCCATCGAAGACGCGGCAGGAACAGTAGAGCTTAACCCGGGAAGAAACAGAAGCTGTCACAGGTGAACCCCGCAGATGTGCCCACGCTGGAAGCCTGCGCAAGTGTTCCCCTGGAGCTCACGGAGCCCGCCCTCCCCGCTGGCAGCCCAGGACGCAGGAAAGGAGAGCCTGGCACTCCCCGGCCACCTGGACGCCCGTGCAGGGCTGGAGGCGGCCCACACACCACAGGCCAGCCTCCGACAGAGCTCCGGGAGCAGCCGCCTTCAGAGGGGAGGGGTGAGGTGGGGGGTATCCTTACAAGAAGGCATCCTGCGGACGCGGCCACCAGGGCACCACAGGGATTCCCGAGGTCCCCCTGCCCAGCCCTGGAGGCCTCCACCTGCTTCCCTAGACTGAGATCCATCTTCACCAGAATGTGACCCAGAAATGGCCCCCAGGCCCCTGCTCCCCTCCTTCCAGGCAAGGCTGCTCCCCCACATGGTTCTCTGTCTTAGGCAGCCAAGACAGTGGGAAGGGGGGTACGGGGTCAGAAGACCCTGCAGGACCCCCAGCCTCTCTGAGCTCCTGTTTCCAGCTTTAAGCTCGGCCTGGCTCTCCCAGCCCCACCTGCCTCTTGGGACAGGGGTAAAGATGGAGTCCCGAGACCCACGGCGACAGGTAAGCCATCTCTACGCCGCAGAGATAGGCTCGTCATGATGGTTACTCCCTGCCCCGGGCAGAGTTCCCAGGCTTTAGGGATGCGCGCCTCTCCTTTTCCCTCCCAGAGACTGGCAGTACCAGTAACGACAATGCTACTCGGCCACCAGCCCCAGGACCTTGGCTCCCCAGGGCAGACTCTGCATCCCACTGGACTCCAGGACCACACAGCAACAAGGACCCCGGCAAACCCTTTGTGTGACAGAGGTGTCACCCGGATGGCGGGAAGGAGGCAGGAGGGCAGGGGAGGGAAGGACATCCGTAGAGAGAGCCACGTTGCGAAGGACCCTCCCCCCAAGCCCCCAGCTCTGCTCACCCGGCAGGGTGCTCTGGGAAGCACTGTGAAGACAGGCTCCGCGGTTCTCTATGGCAGGAGGGAGCCGGGGCGTTAATACACCAATCCCAGCTGTCCTGCCCCTGTGATAGACCCCATGTGCTCCTGGGAGGCCCCAGAGGCACGGAGAAGAGACATCCATTCAGGGACAGGCTGTTGGAAGGTGGGGCTGCGGGACAAACTGGTAAGGGGGATGGGACCCAGGAAGGGCTCCGGCTAAGAAACAAAGAATCCGAAGCCGGGAGGGTGGCCACAAGGTGGGGGGACCCCGAGGCCAGGCATGTCTGCCGGCACAGGGAGCTGCCTGAATCCATCCCTTCCTGCCCGGTGAGCCCGGGGGGATGGGCTGTCGCTGGCTGCAGACAGGCCCGTTTAGAAACTGCTCTTTCCGGAGCCGATGGCGGGACCTCACGCAGAACTGCTCCCACCCCAGAAACACCCAGGGTGACGTTCCCCGCTGCTCGCGGGAGCCGGGCTTCCGAGGATTATTAAATGGATTTTTCCTCCCTCTGGCTGGAGTTCCCTTCGAGGCCTCACGCAGGACGGAGCATTAACAAAGCAGCCGGCCCAGGGCAGCATCAATCCAACAAACACAACAGCCTGCGAGCTTTGATTTAATAAAATCGGCCCCCACTGGGCTGCTTTAATTGTTTCCAGATTCTGAAAATATATGAAAAGAAGATGCAAATGGAAAAATCCACCTCTGGCTACCGTCGCGTCTGGAGCTCGCTGTGCTCGGCGTCCACGTGAGCTGTGTCCTCAGAGCGACACCTGCGCCGAGGGGGCGAAACCCTGATGTCGCCAAGACCAACGGCCCAGGAGGAAAAGGACACCGGGAGGAGAGGATCCATCAGCCCAGGTTTCTGAATGACGCCTGTGGGGGAGCGGCTGGTCGCTGCCCTGGCTGGGACAACCCCGGAGGGAGGAGGCCCCAGGCCAGCCTCCGTCGCCTGCACACACCATGCAACTATGCGGCCACAGGCGGGGCAAGGGGCTGGAGTCTCCGGAGTCCGCTTGGGTGCTGGTGGCCCAGGAAGGTCACTCCCGAGCCCCTGTCCAGTCCACGGTGGCCACCGTGACTCCAGAGAAGGAAGCCCCGCCCTGAGTAGAAGTCCACAGGCAGCATCGCAGGAGAGCGTGGGGCTGGGGTCCCCTGGACTCGAGGCTGGGTGCCGGCTCCACCAGCTGTGCAGCCTGGGGCAAGTCACTTGCCTTCTCTGGGCCTCGGTCTTCGCACCTGCAAAAGGGGCTGGCAATTCCAAAAGCCCTCAGCTGGGTCCTTGGAATGCAGCTCTGGGTCGCGCTGCCCCAGGCGCTGCTCGGTCAGGGGCGCACTGTGTGCGACCGAAGCATGGGTCCCCGGCCTGCAGCACCACTTCCCGCCCCGAGACCCCAGGGGAAACCTGCTGCTGAAAGGACAGCACAGGGCACTCTGGCTGCTTTTCTCGGGCACCAGGAGCCTTTCCCCAGGGCTGGGGTGAGAAGGTGGGCAGGGGAGGGGCCGGGCAGGCAGAGTTGGGGAGGAACTCCTGGGAGTCACCAATGCCCTGTTCTGTCCAGACTCCCGAGCCCTGCATGCCACCTGCCCTGAGTCTGAGGACCTCCCTCATCAGGAAAGACTGTTTGTTATCTCCATAAAACAGGAGGGAGAGAACACACACGCGCGCGCGCGCGCACACACACACACACACACACACACACTAGCAGGCGCACTCCCACCCGGAGCCGACACAGACGACAGCCTGTCATGGTCTGCATGTTACAAGTCAATTACGCCCACCTCCCCGCCAGCCTCTGATGCCGCTGGGGGCAAGCGTCTCACCATGTCGGGACACCGAGGAAGGACGTGGGATGCTCCCGGGGGAAGGTCGGGGAGCAAGGGGGGGGGACCGCCGCCCCTTGGGAGACCTCCACCTCTCAATCAGGAGGAAACTGGAGGTGGGGGCAGCTCATTCGTTTTCATCCCTCAACCTCCACATTAAATAGCATGGTGGGGAAGAAAAAATGGCGTTTTCAGCAACGCCTGGGGCAAGTTTCTGAACCCCGCCCTCGGTTTCACAACCCGCAAAATGGGGCTCGTGCCCCGCCCCTGGGATCACTGCATGGGAAGCCCTTGGTGCAGAGGACGCCAAGGTCTGCTTTTCCCTCTTTTTGTACTTTCTGCCACCTGCTCTTCTCCTGCCCCTCCTGTGCCTCGGTCATTAAAATCAGATCCCTCCGGCTGGGGCGTCTGGGTGGCACAGTGGGTTAAGCATCTGACTCTTCATTTCAGCTCAGGTCCTGCCCTCAGGCTGGGGAGCTCAAGCCCCAGGCGGGACTCCGTGCTTGGCGCAGACTCTGCAAGTCACTCCCGCTGCTCCCCACCCCTCGCCCGCTCTCTCGAAGGAACCCATAAAATAAAATAGAAAATAAAATAAAATCAGACCCTTCTCACCCCCTCGGGGTACAAGTGGGTCCTGTCTTTTAGACCCTGAGTCTGGGCAGCTCTGAGTGTGGAAGAGAGAGTAGGGGGGCCCGGAGTGTACCCCAAAGAGCGGTGGCTCATGGGTCCTCACCCAGGAATGCAGACACAGGGGCAGTCACGGTCCTTCTGGAAGGGGAAACGCCCTGGTCCCCCACGACGGACGCAGACTGGGACCGCTAGGACCCCTCCTGCTGAGGCTGCTCTGGTGGGTGAACTGTCCATGACCTGGGGGGCTCCGGCGACAGCTGTACCCCAAGACCCTAATGGCAGCAGAGCCTCAGCCAGCGCCAAGGACTCACTCTGATCCTGGACCCTGGATGCCCATAAAGCCTGTCCTTCGTCCCAAGAGGTTTGAAGCTCCTGAAATGACTCCCCCGTAACAGTGAGCCCCACTGCCCACACTGCTCCCCAACACGACCCCACGCATGGGGAAGGCAGGACTCTGCGGTCTGTGTGGTGGTCATGCCAGGATGCTTGTTATTACCGTCCTGTCAGGAGGGCCTGAGGCATGGTTAGTGGAACATTCTGCACCTATGGCCTCCCTGGCCCTCCTGGCCATGCCTGTGCTGGCACCAGAGGCTCAGGGACAAGAGGAGGGATGACCTGTCCGTCCCCAGAGAACAGCTGATCCTGGGCCCCGGCACGGACAACCCAACAGCGCTGGGCCAGCACCGTGGCTGGAGACAGGGCTGTTTGGGGGCCGGGGGACTGGGGCGGCAAAGAAAAACCACCCCCTCCTCACCACCAACAGACAACAGACAACACAACCAGACCCTGACAGGCCTGGCAGCGAAGCAAGCTCTTTCTATGAATCACTCATTTAATCTTGAGGTGGACACCTCCAGTATCCCCATTTCACAGACAGAGAAACTGAGGCTCGGGCAGGCAATTCAGCCAAGGTCACCGGCTAGTCTGCAGCAGAGCAGGTTTGGACCCAGGCATCCGGCTCCACCGGCCCGGGGTGAGGCAGCCCACAGGGCTGCCTCATGTGCCCTAGAGCGTAGCAATGTGGGGCGCTGGCTGGCCGAGGGGTGGCCCCTCACAGAAGGTTCTTAAGGGTCAACAGTGGGAATGACCTGGGGGTCCAAGAAAGCGCGGATGTGTGCGGGCGAACGGAAGAAGCGTCACCACGGAGGAAGGCAAGTCTATGCCTGGCCCGTGGGGGGTGCTCAGTAAACACTCACTGACCCGGGTGCTGGGGGCAGGAGAGCAGAAAACACAAGCCTGGAGGGCGGGGCCGAGGAGTCTGGCTCCATCCCGTGCGCACGCCTGCTCACGCACGTGCACCTCCCCGTCCCCTCCGCCCGGGCTTCCTGCTGGCCCCCAGCAGTGTCCCTGAGGGCCCAGGGCAAGCCCTCTGCAGCCCAGTGCCGCAGCGCCCCCTCCACAATGGGGAGCATCCCTGAGGAGCACTGAGGGGACTCGGTGGGGGAGCGTAAGGGGAGGGGAGGCTGGTCTACTTTGCTTCTGGATTTCCAAGGACTGGGTGATCCTCTGGGGTTGGGGGAGGAGGGCTGCCTGCTGCACCCCCATTTCCTGGGAGCCTTGGCTCTGGGGTGGGGAGGGGGCCTGGGCTGTGCTCAGCCTCAGGCGAGGGGCTGGGAGCCTCCGGGGAGGCTGGCCAGGCAGCCACGCCACTGCTCCGATAACCTTCAGCCTTGACCTCATTTCCCACCAAGGCTCGTGCAATTTCTTCCAATTTTCCACATAATTAGCTGAGCGGGAGCCATGGCTCCTGCTCTGCAGCAGGAAGGAACGGGCTGCTCTAGGGCCGGAGGGCCCGTGGCTGAGGGCAGAGCTGCCACCCGCTCCCTCCTCTCCTGCCCAGGTTTGTGGGCGCCGTGGGGGGGCGTGGGGGGGGCAAGGTGGGAAGGTGCAGGATGGTGGGGGGAGCGCGCCTGTGGTCACGCAGAGCCGGGTTCCAGGCTCGGCTCCCCTGCTGCAGACTCTGTGACTTCAGGTCACACGTTAGGTTCTCAGACCCTAAAGGTGAGGCTCGGGTATGGTTTTCCCGGATGAAATCAGTGTCCACGAGAACCTCGTCTCTGTCTCCGGCCCCCCGAAGCCACGCATACTCCCTGCACACAGCCCGTGAGCTCGGCGCCCTGCTGCTCCCCCTCCTTCTCCCAGGCCCTCGAACGCCCCCTTCCCATCCTGGGGTGGGAGGGGGGGCTGGGCACCGGCTCCAACTCCTGCCTGCTGTGTGACAGCAACACCGACGCACGGGCCTCAGTGTTGCCATCTGTAAAGTGGGCACGACAACAGACACGACCTCCATGTTGGGAAGAAACCAGTCCACCTGCAGGAGGCCCTGGCCGCAGGCCGGCCCACCCCCTGGGACAGACACAGAGCTGCTGCAGGGGCCAGTGCTAAGTATTGGAAGGGCTCAGCTCCCACCGCTGGGCTCCTTTCCTGGGAGACACGGCCATCCCCGCCCACTTAAGAGGGTAGCCCCTGGGCGGCTCCGGAGGCTCGCCATCGGCAGCCCTTGGTTTGGCCAAACAGAAGCAAGAGCGAAGGGGCCAAGGTCCTGATGGGCCCTGCCGCTTCCTAACTTGCTCCTCGGGCCTCAGGCTTTTTAACTGAGCCATGAGCAAGGTCATCCCTGCCCCCTGCCGTCCAAATCACTCCTTCCTGGCTAGAAGCACCCTAGAGAGAAAAGATGCACGAACCAGCCCCTGGCCCTGGAGCAGAAACAGGTCACCACGGCCCCCAAGGTGCCCTGTCGCCCGAGGAGGAGGCCCCTTTTGGGCCAAGTGGGGTGGGGTGCTCCTCCACCTCCCCAGGGAGCCGCGGCCTCCTTGGAACGGCCTTCCCCTGACAGCATGAATGATTCCCTTCCTCCCTCTGGAGCCTGGCGCCAAGGCCTGGAATCCATCATTCCGTGTCATCTGTCTAGGGCTCTGCGGGCCACCAAGCCAGTCTCATGGGGAGGGGGTTGGCAAATATGCTCAGGCAGCACAGGGCACATGGTGCCCAGAGAACATCAAGGCTGAGTGGGGCCCTGGACCTGGACCCACGACCGTCCCATGACCATGGACTTGGAACTTCACTTCCCGACCCTGGGTTGCTCATTGGAAAAATGTGCTCTCGTGGGCCACGTGAGCCTCGAGCCTGCAGGGGGTGGGTAGGACTCGGGTGCGCTGTGTCCTGTGAAGAGCAGAGAGCCCCCCCACGGCCTGATCGGAACACTCCTCTCTGGGGAAAACCAGAATGTTTCGGGAGCCTTTTGGGGGCTGCCCCGGCTGCGGCAACGGAGCCGTGGCCTGGAGCCAGGCCGTGGCCCAGTGTCTGCCCCATCACCACTGTGTGCCCCAGGACAGCAGGTGGCCGGTCCCCTCACTGCAGGTTCCTCGGCAGCTTCCCGCACGTGGAAGGCACAGGGCCTCAGGGATGGGGTCTGTGGCCCCTGGTGGACTGTGACTCCCCATAAGGGCCGTTGAGGACCTGTGCTTCAGGACCAAGGGCCTTGACCCTCTGGGGCAGCCACCAGGAAAGGCACAGAGGCCTGGCTGCAACTTCAAGGCTGAGAAATAAAGGCATCCCACAGACTAGGGAACTCAGGGAGGGTTTCTTGGAGGAGGAAAAATGAGCCTGCCTTGGAATGAGGTAAGTGGTAAAGAGAGAAGGTGACCCAGGCAGGGGGCAAGGGGAGGCGAGCTGTGGGGAGGGCCTAGTGGTGGGGGAGACAGATGTGAAACCAGGTACCAGAAAGCCAACATGGAGAGGGCAATCAGGGGAGACTTCTCAGAGGAGGTGATGCCTGAGATGAGGAGTTCGCCCGAGGACAAAGGAGGGTCGTGGGAGGGATCCCAATGACAGGAGACAGGCTGGGCATACCCAGGAGAAGACCCCAAGAAATGGGTTCCAGCCCCCGCTGACACTCCCTGCATCCACCCAAAGGCCCTCGTTCGTGTGATTCCGGTGCCGGGGCCGGCTAGAGGGTACCAAGGTGATAGTGATTTCCCCTTCAGGCCTCTCCCAATCTGGCACTGAGGGAGGCAGCCCCCACCCCCCCAGCATTGCACAGTGAAGACAGAGAACACTTATTGCATCTTACAGGCTGGCAACAGCTCTCGGACCAGCTCACGAGGCCTGCCTGCTCATCCTCAAACCACAGCCCCCCTGGCCGTCACACGGGTACTCCCCACTGCTCAGAGGCAAACGTACAGGCCCAGAGTGGCCAAGCCACCAGACGGGCATCACAGAGCAACCCAAGGAAGGGCCCAGGATGTCTGATCTCAAGATGCAGTTGCTTAACCCCCCCGCCCCAGTCCCCAGCCCCCCAGGCCAGGGCTGCCTGTGTGCTCCCACCACTCCCCAGAGAGGAGGTATGTAAAGCCCAGAGGAGCCCAGGACCTCCTGCTGCTCCCAGACATGCGGGCTCACTTGGCTGTCCTGGGCCAGTCTGACAGCCATCCCACCTTCCCCACCTGGAGGTACTGACAGTCTATGGGAATGTCATTCAGGTGTCCCCTCCTCCTGGAAGCCCTCCTTGATGACCAGGCTGCATGGGGGCCCTGGGTGGAGCTTCATTCCAACACACCAGCGTCTGGCTATCTCTCCTTCCTGCCGGCCAGCAGCTCTAGGAGGTCAGGAAGCCTGTTCAGCCCCAACAGAAATGAAGCCAGACCATCGGAAATGGAAAAAGTGGTGATTTCATACTGCTTGATCTGATCTCAGGTGCTTGTGAAGCGTCTGTCGCGGCAATCAGCGGCTCTTGGCCACATCCTGTAGGCAGCAGAAATTCAAGCTCTAATGCAGGAGCCAAGTCTATTCCTGGCCCGGACGAGGGATTTTCAAACTGCGGTCCCCAGGGCCAGCGGCACCCACAGCCCTGAGAGCTTGTCAGAAACGCAGACTTGGGAGGGGAAGGGAAACCGTAGGGGTGGCCCAGCTATCTGTGTCTGACAAGGTCTCTAGGGGTCCCTCAGGCCGCTCCTCGGAGAACCCCTGCCTTAAAAGATAAGAAATAGGGGCACCTGGGTGGCTCAGTGGGTTAAGCCTCTGCCTTCGGCTCGGGTCATGATCCCAGGGTCCTGGGATCGAGTCCCACATCGGGCTCTCTGCTCAGCGGGGAGCCTGCTTCCTCCTCTCTCTCTGCCTGCCTCTCTGCCTACTTGTGATCTCTGTCAAATAAATAAATAAAATCTTTAAAAAAAAAAAGATAAGAAATAATAGACTGTTTCTCTAACCAGCCAAAAAAAGTGGGGGGAGTAGTTAATTTTTTATCAAAGGGGAAACAATGATCTTTGTTATTCAACCCTGTAAGTAAACAGGATCATAACACTGATCAATTCCGATGATGACCTCAACGAGGCCTTTCCTGGCCATGCTGTTTGAGAGCGTAAGCCCCCCCCCCACCGTGGCCTCCCACCTGCCCTTCTCTGCAGGCCTCTAATTACCTCTAATTGGCTGTCAGAAGGCAAGGCCGGCCCCTCCCAGACAGCCCAGCACCCATGAGGCTGGTGAGCCTTCTCCCCAGTCTCCTTCGCTCCTGGAAGGTCAGCAGCCATTCCGTGCCCTGCTCTACCAGGGCACACAGCAGGTGCTCAATAAATAGATGCGAGAAGGAACGGGTCCGGTCCTTCGGTCCTTCGGCTCACCTGCGGCTCATTTCCCTACGGGATGGTCTCAAAGGCTCAGGGAGCCAGAAAAAGTGTCACTCTTGTACCCAACTTGCAGACGTGAGCCTTGGGGACAGCAGAGCCACCATAGGTCACACAGAGCCTTGGACTCCCACTCTGCTCGGGGTCCTGAGCCAGGGAGCCCTGCTAACTGTTGGCCAACCCGGTCCCCGGGGATCATGAGCCTCTGCGGCCCTGCCCTCCCACCCCTGTCGACACCCAGGCCCCCAAAGTCCAGCAGCATTGCCAAAATGGAAACCGTGAGCCTGGAAAATCTCTGGGGCATGCAGGAGGGAGGCCCCAGCGTGCAGCGTCGGGACCAAGCCGATGATGCCTGCCATACGCGAGGCCCCCCGGTGCAAAGACACACAGCTAATTAGCTGTCAGGAGCGAAGCAAACTCTAGCCCGGCCCCTCCCCGACAATCTCTCCCGGAATCGCCCTCTGCCACCGTGTGTCACCACATGATAAAAGGAAGCATGTTCAAAGCCGAGCCACTAACAAGAGACGGAGAGGCTCGCAGAGGCAGAGAGAAGCAGATTGCCTCTGACACTCTCCAAGGAAAGGGGGATAAATTAAAACCATTAAAAAAATAATTTGTCACCGTCACTTTCCAGAGAGAAGTTATTCTAGAAGGGCAGGGCGTTCCGAGCGTCATTTGGGAGGTGGCAGTACGGGGGTCGAGAGCCTGGGCTCGGGGCTCAGAAGGGGTTCTGCCTCTCGCTGCCCGTGCGGACCGGGGCAGGTTGCTCCTGGGCCTCGGTCTGCCCAGCTGTAGAGTGGGGGTGATCCTAAGCTTTGCGGGGACATCCCATGGGAACGTGCTGGAGGTGCTCGGCATCACGAGCACATCATAAGCACGCAGAAAGTCACAGGTGCTTCTCACCCACGCTGCTGCTGATCGGCGCGCACGTGGCCCAACCTGGAGCATGCTGCGGCTTCCCCGTGCGCAGAGTGGGGATGACAATAACCTCGGCGATAGCCAGAGAACTCAACAAAGGGATGAGGCGTAAGCTGCTTAGCGCCCACCTGGGTGGACGTTTGCTGGGTCCAGTGCACACAGCGGAAGGGGGACAGCTTCAGGATAAGGGGCCCGATAAATGCTAAGCCCTCCCCTGCCAGCTGTCATATCCTTCCTGCCATGGGGCCAATCTCTCGCCCCCAGCTCATTCTTACTTCTCCCAAGGGGCCCCCACGGAACTGGCTGGACGGGCTGCCTAGTGGTCAGAACCTGCTGTGCTGCCTCGCAGATGTGGGAGCCTTCTCTGTGCCCCTCCTTCTCGGTCCTCAGGGCAGGGAGAAGCCCGAGAGCTGCTGGTTCCTGCTGAGCCCTCACGGGAAGTCAGGCACGATTCTAAACGGTACATAAATTCCCTTGTGGAGGTCCCGCGGCAGCCCACTGCAGATGGGAAGGCTGAGGTACCCCATAGCAGTCACTTCCCTGGAGTCACGCCCTAGTGAGTGGTGGCCCCGGGACTCCCGGCCCCCGGGGCCCAGGTGAGGTGCCACAAGGATGAGATCACGCACATCGTGGCTTCTTCCTTGCATGCTGGGCTCTCAGCAAGCATGCGGGCCCGTGGTGCAAGGACAGTCAGCAGGACAGTGCTGTATGGGGGCTGCCGGGACACGAGTAGACAGGCCATCCTGGGGCAGAAGGGCTGCGCCAGGATGATGGGGGTGGCCTTGGTACTCCAGGCTCTACACGGTGGACGTGAGGGCTGGTAGCTTAAAATACTGTCTGAACACCCAAATCTCACATGGCAGGCCTCCTCCCAGGGCACCCGGGCTCCTCCGTGGACAAGATCCATAGGCTGTCCTGGGTGAATCCATCCCCAAATGTGGAGCCGGGCCGCGTGTCACTTCTGCTCCCTCCCCTTCTCTGCGGCCACAGATGGATTCCGTGTCCTCGCGGACAACAGCAACCCCCACCCCACCCCAAGGTCACACGACACGTGCTCAGTGCCAGGTGCATGGGACCCATAAGACACAGTCCTGGTCTCCTGGTCTCCGCACAGCACTGTCCGCGGGGCGCGGGGAGGCACAGAGCAGGAAGAAGTTGCTGAGGAAGGTGGTAGGACCGTGGGCACACAGGCAGGAGCAGAGAGGCAGCGACCTGGTGGTGGTAGTGGGGGGCGGTCAGCGGACCAGGGAGGCTCCTGGGGGTCAGCCTCCGTTCCTGTGGAGACCCGCTCCCTGCTAGATGAGTCCGTGGAATTGAAATATTTGACCTGACAAGCGTCAAGGTCACTAGAATTAAAGCCTTGGTGTGACCTCCCAGACCAGAGGGGGAGTGAAGCCAGGTGGCTGGGAGGACCTGCTGGAAGGGGAGGGGCCAGAGCTCCCCCGACCCCTCCATGGCCCCTACTCCCATGTTGCTAGAAGGGGAGGGGGGCTGCCTCCCAGGCCTGGGACCACCACTCAGGGTCCTTCCAGGAACTGTGCTGGGAGGGGTGTGGCCTGTCCCATCCCCTACTAGACCCGCACCTCTTTAGCCCCCTCTTCTCTGTCCTTTCAACTCCACACTGTGTGTGTGTGTGGGGGTCTCCCTTCAGGAAACCAGGATCTGGGGCCCACACGGCCTCTGAGCTGTTCCAGTGCCCTCCCCCCACCGCAAAGCGCCCCACTGGATCGGCCTGATCCCGCGTCCACACTCCCCTCCCGTGCTGCCTTCTCCTGGGCTCTCCGCCCCCCGCCAACCCCACGACAGCGGTCTACCTACAGCCCCGTGCAGCTCTGGCTCACTGCTCACTAGGTGTCCAGGGAGGTCCCCAACTTTCCTAGACAGTGTGACTGGGTCTCTATTTTGACATCCCTGTAGGGCTGCTTTTAGACCTTCAGGATCCTCACAAGGGAAAGAGTCTTCTGGTGTCTGGGGCACAGTGGGGGATGGAGCGCACAGTAGGACTAGGGAGGGGCACAGGGTGGGAGTGGAACACGCAGTGGGAGTGGGGCACAGTGGGGGGAGGATGAGCACACAGTAGGGCTGGGGCAGGGCACAGGGTGGGATTGGAACACGCAGCGGGAGGGATGAGCACACAGTAGGGCTGGGGCGGGGCACAGGGTGGGAGTGGAACACACAGTGGGAATGGAACACGCAGTAGGGGTGGGCACACAGTGGGAAAGGCACACGGTAGGGCAGGGCGCCCAAGGTCAGGGGTGCTTTATAAGCAGCTCTGGGTGCTCTAGATGACTCGCTGAAGGTGCAGAGTGCCCGCCTTGGCTTATTTTACTCTACTTCTCTCTGTCCCCCTCTTCCCACCTTCTCCCACCCCGCAGAACCCTCCTTCTGGAGCGCCCCCATCCCTCCACAGGAGTCAAGGCCTGGCGTGGATCCAGGACCCCATGGGGCCTCTGAGAACCTCTCTGCAGCCCGGAGGCCCCCAGGGCCTCCCAGAAGTGGCTCTGGCCCCAGAGAGAGATAAAGGGGGAGCAGCAGGCCCCATGGACGTGCTGAAGGATTGCCATGGCAACCGTGCGGGGCCAGGCCAGCTGGCAGGAGCGGTGTCTGGCAGAGCGGTGGGGCTGGCTTCCCACCAGGGAGTGGGCTGGGGCGCAGGGGCCACATGGGGGGGTGCGGGGGGCGGAGCAGCGCCCACATTGCCAGGCTATGTCCCTTTCCAAGGAGAGTGTGGCGACCCTGCAGGTCAGTCAGTGAGCGGGGCTGGGCCCTGGGGAAGCCTGTCTCCTGCCTCTCACACAGCGGGTGGGGGCGGAGGGCTCTTGCTGGAATTCTCTGCTGCCTTCAGAGCCCTGGAGCCTAGCCAGGAGGGGCCACGAGGCTGCAGGCTGCTCTGCACTGGCCGTGCATGCCGTCTCTGTGGCACGTAGTAGGCACTTGGGGAAAATGGGCCAAATGGCAGAAAGAAGAAATGGGCAGCTCCCTAACCATCTGTGACCGAGGCTTGGGCAGGCTGCCAGGGCCAGGGCTGGGACAAGGATCCTCTGATATCAGTCGGTCCTGTGGCTGCAGAAGGAAGCACCCACGCCCTTCTGGACCTTTCTTGCTCTGACTTACACCCCTGGAAGAACCTGGAGTCCCACGCTGCAGAAAGAATGCCAGGAAAATGTGTCAGGGAGCTCTGGGTCCTCTTCCCCCCCTCTATCCCGCGGCAGGGAAGGTGTCCCGGGCTCTTCCAGGCTCCGTGATGGACCTACAGGGAAGGAGCCTAACTCAGGCAGCATCTCTGTGGCAGTCAAAGGCCTCGGCGCCTGCTGGGCTCCCCAGGTGCTGCACAACCACTCCCTGATTGGATGCTCCGCAACCGTTATTCTACCCATTGTGGGGATGAATAAACTGAGGCCCAGAAGCCAACCAAGTTGCCCAAGGCCACTGGGCAAAGCAAGGGAACATTCCACACCCTGTGCTCCCCACCGCTAAGCCTGGCCTCCCGGAATCTCTGAGCTGGGGACCTGGGAAATCGCACTCGCGCAGCTGTGTAAACTGAGGCCTGGAGGACTGAATTTGAATATCCTAGATGTTCCGAGAGACACACGAGTTTAGTTTCTTTTGTCTTCTTTGTAAAGCAGCCCTCAAAACGTTCAACCAAACAGGATTTGTTTTCTCGTATCCTAAGACTTCCAGGAATCATGGTACGAATATACAGGAGCGCCCCCTTCTCAGACCATGTGCTCTGGCGTGAGGTTTGGTAAAACACGCAGGCTGAGTTTGCAGTGGACCCAGCACGTTCTCGCCGGCCCCGCAGACCAGGCCGGCAAATGTCATTCACTCTTCAGTACCAGTCGGTCCTGAGGTCAGAGGGTAAGCAAGCGAGGGGCGGGCCCCCAGGGCTGAGAGCGTGGTGGGGCCAGGTGGTCTGGGCTGCTGGGGGTCATCAAGTGGAGGGAGGAGGGGCGGCGGGGTCCAGGACCCAGGACAGAAGCTCTGCGGGAGCGAATGTCAGGCTGGCGCGGAGAAAGGCCTTACGAAGACTCACAGAGCATGAGCCCCAAGCAAGCATCTCTATGGCCCTGTGCCTCAGTTTCCCCATCTATAAGACTGCAACCCCAGAGGTACCAAACCTCCGGCCGCTATAAGCTGAAGCCAGTTCACCCGTGCAGAGCACCTGGCATACTGCGGGCTACACAGAACATGCCGGAACGTTGGCTATGACCGTAACTGCATGGGCTGTCCCAGAGCCCACGGCCCAGGCCTCCTGGCATCCGCTCCCCCTCCAGGCATCTACCAGAATCGACTCCTTTCAGCCCCACAACACGACCAGGGATAATGAGGACTCCCCCGTTTAACAGATGGGAAGACACAGACGGGGAACGCAGAGAGGGTAAGGACCCACCCAAGGTCACACAGTTCCACGTGGTAGAGCCAGGATTCAATCGTGCCTGACATCACCCCATTCTACAGACAGGGAAACGGAGGCTCGGCTGGGTTAGGAGGGGGTCCTCAGTGGTCCCAGGGACACAGCCAGGATGAGGCTGAGCTGGGCTGACAGCTGAGCCCACCCGCTGCCTCCTGGACTCTTGGGCCTCCCAGGGAGGCTGCAGGCAAAGGGCTTGGAGGAGAAGCCTCTGGAAGGGCCAAGGAGGCAGGGTGGGAAGGGAGGCACCGACAGCAGGCTGGGCTTCTGCCACCCGCTGCCTCCTGGACTCTTGGGCCTCCCAGGGAGGCTGCAGGCAAAGGGCTTGGAGGAGAAGCCTCTGGAAGGGCCAAGGAGGCAGGGTGGGAAGGGAGGCACCGACAGCAGGCTGGGCTTCTGCCACCCGCTCCCGTCCCTGCCTCTCACACCCGCCGCCTCAGGGGAGCCGGAAGCTGGCAGCACCAACTGTTGCCGCCGCCTCCCCTCTCCCTGCCCATCTGCTCCTGTGCCGGGATCGGGGTGGGCGTCAGGCCCTAGCCTAGCCCGCCTGCTGCTGCCTCTGCGGGGGCTGTGCCCGCCCAGCCCCTTCTGCCCAGCCGGGCATCCCCAAGGGGGCAGGTAGTGTGGGCAGCAGGTCCGATGTCCCCCCCCCTCCGTGTTGCGTGTGTAACAGACGAAGCAGCACGCCATGGGTGTGGCTGGAGTCCCTGAACCAGCTCCTGCCCACAGCCAGAGCCCACCTCCCCGTGTCCTCCCTTCCTGGGGTTTTCTGACCGCAGGCCTCCCGTTGCAAATGCTTCCTGCTGTTCCAGAAAGTTAGCCTTGTCACCTGTCATGTGGCCTGATCTGGACTCACAGCAAGCAAGGCGGGGGCGGGGCGCGGGGGGGGGGGCACTTCGGAGAGGTCTTCTGGTTGGTGGCAGAGGTCCCTTAAACACGGAGGGCCTAGGACCAGCTGTCTCGATTGTGACACCACTGCCCAACCTCGGAGTTCAGGGGGCCCCTCCCCACGGTGCAGCCATGCTCAGGGGCTACCTAAGAGACAACAGAGCACATTGCGGACGCCTGCTGTGTGCAGGGCACTGTGGGAGAGGCGGGGGTCATCTCGAAGGGTCTGCTCGTGGTCGTCCCAGCCTGGGCAGACAAGAGGACAAGGCTGTGGGGCACCTGGGCCAAGGGCCGCACAGAAGATGGCAGGCAAGGCTCCATAGGGACAAAAGACGGATTCTGAGCGCTGCAGAGGGCTCAGCAGGCACCCAGGGCTAGCCCCTGCCCCCCCCCCCCACCTCTGACACTGCCCCGTGACAGGGCTCTGTGCTGGCTCCACCACTTCCTGGCAGTGTGACAACAAGCCAGTGACCCGGCCTTTCTGGGCGCCAAGTCCACGGGGACAAGAACAGTGCCCCCTTCTGGGGGGATTGCAGAGATCGCCAGTAATGCCGGGCTCAACCCGGCAGGAGGACAATGACTAGGTCCAGCTCCAGCGCCCCCCCTCCCGAACCTCCTCCGCTGTCCCCCCTCCGCCCAGCCTGGCCCCGCCCCACCTCCTGGCCTTTGCACACGCTGGGCCCTCTCCTGGAAACACCCCTGCCTGCCCTCCTTGGCCATGTGGCTAACTTATACTTTTCCTCCAGGTCTGCAAAGGGGCCGTGTGGGTGTCCCAGGGGGACCAGCCCCCGAGGGAGACCCCACCCCTTCCAGGGCTTGTGAGGCTGTGGTTCCGGGGATCTTGCAGGGCAGAGCGACATCTAGTGGGCAGCGGACACATCGCCCTATCTCCCCAGGAGGCCCCCCACCCACAGAGCACCCCAAGTGCCCAAGGGAGCAGAGGCTCCCCCTCCAGGGGAGAACCAGGGCAGAGGGGGCGCCAAGAAGACAGGCGCAGCATGTCGCGGGCACCGACAGGGCTCAGCTCCCTCCCTTCTAGAACTCCTCCTGCCTCTTCCGTGGGCAGCCGTGTTCCTGCGTGGCATATGCCCGCCATATGCTCTCTCTGTCACAGCATCCTCAGCGGGCCTGCAAGCAGCCTGCTGGCGGGGGTGGGGGTGCCTGTGAGCTGGAGCTCGCCCCAACTGCTACAGCGAGCAAGCCGCTCAGGGAGCTGCTGGGAGGCGCGCCAGCACCCCTGGGAGGCAGGGGGAGGCAGGCCCATGATCTCACGTCGCACAAGCCAAGAGGCTCCGAGAGGCTGAGCAACGTGCTTGAGGCCACGCAGCCTGCAGGGCAGACAGGTGTCTGGAAGCGGGGCTGGGGGGGTGGGGGCAATGGCCCGGGGCATTCTCTCCCTGCTGGACACCCGGCTTATTCAAGGCTGCCTGAGTCCCCTCTGGAGGAGACACTCCACTTCCTCCTCCGAGACCATGCCCTGCTGGTCTCCTCCTGTCCCAGCGCCAGCAGGGATATCTGCCCAGCCTGAAGCCTCAAAGTGACTTTGCTTCCCAAACTGGGTTTCCCAGAGCTGTGGTGCTCTGCAGACAGGTCTGGGGTCTGTATGGGGAGCTGGCAGAGGGTGGGGGGAACTCGGGGGGGCAGCGGCTTGTCCCCTTAAGCCACACAGTGTCTAGAGCTGATTTCCTTAGTAAGCGCACGGGGACACAAGTCCTACGTGATGGGGGGAGGGGCGGAAGTTTCCAGAGCTTTGCACCACGCAGGAGGGAAGACTGAGGAAAACAGGCTTAGCCCCTGCAGGAGCCGGGTTGCCGCAACTCCATGGGGAGCAGTCATAGGCCACAGACGTTCCCCGGAGGATCTACAAGGTCCTGGGCGGGGTCGCTGAACCTCACGGCACAGGGTTAAGTCAGGGACGCAGAATCAGCATCCCTGGGTGGCGATCTGGCAGATCTGGCCTCTGCCGCCTGTCAGCTCCTGGGGCTCAGGGGAGGGATCCCCCCTGCCTGTCGCTCCGGTTCCGCTTCTCCAAGTGGAGCTGACGACAGCGCCTCTCTGGGAACGGCGGTGAGGCTCCAACGGGTTAACAGACAGGGTTACCTTTCAGGGTTTGCGACAAACTTCCACAGGCCAGACGGCTTAAAACAGGGTGGATTCCCGCACAGCCCGAGGACCTCGGTCTGAAGTCCAGGTGGGCTCGGGGGGCCACGCTCCCCTGGGAGGTTCGAGGGGAGGACCCTGCCTTGGCTCCTCCTGCTTCTCACGGGGCGGCCATCCGGGGCTTGGCTTGTGGCCACACGTTCCCGTCTGTTTTAAGCCGTCTGGCCTGTGGAAGTTTGTCACTGTGCAAGCAGGACACGGACTGGGGTGCCCTGCGGTTCCACTCAGCGCTGACGGTGATGCCCAGAGTCAGCCCAGAGCCGCCGAGGGGCGGCTCAGCCCCACGTGAGCCCCTCCACTCCAGACACCCGGGTGAGTGTCTGGTCCCCTGTGCCTCTGGCCGACCGGACACTGGAAACTAGGGGTTCCCACGGCCCCACCTCGGATTCGCAACTTTGCTAACGTGGCTCACGGAACCTGGGGAACAAGACTTACTAGTATTGGTTTCTTGTTGGGGGTACAACTCAGGGACAGCCACATGGAAGACCCACAGAGCCCCGCTGGGCGGACAGCTGGGCAGCGGGAGCCCTGCTCAGCCCCCGGCCCTGAGAGCCGGCCTGGACGCCCACCTGTCCCACACGGTGGCAGAGAGCCCAGCGCTCTGCTCTCAAGACCTGTCGTGTCGCTGAGTGGCTTCCGCTGTTAGCTCCCAGCTCTGTGTCCCAGTCTCCTGGTCCTGAGAGCAGGCCAACACTGTCCTCCACTGGGGGCTGTTCCACGTGTGAGGCCCATCACGGCTGGACCCTGGGCTGGGCATAGCACCTGGCAGGAGCTACGTCAGACCCCCGGTGACCTCATGTTCTGGGCCCCAGGAAGGCTCCAAAGAGGAGGACTCCCTATTGCCCTGTGGGGCCTAGAGGAGGGGCCTGTGAGGGTGGGCTCGGGCCCCCATCTTCCCTCTGCAGCAGCTTTGCTCCTTTCGATTGGGTACTGGGCTGCTGGGTACAACGAACTCTAAACAAGCATCACTATCGCTTCCGAAGCCATCACACCTGGTGAAGGGAGGACTGCTCATTGGGTCCCCAGCTGGCTGGGCAAAACAGGGATTTTGTTGATTAGGAAAGGGAAGAGTCTGGGGCATGAAGGACTTCAGGCATGGCTGGATCCAGGCGCTCAAACGCATCCCCTGTGTCTTTGTCTGTTTCTCCCCACCCCCACAGCCCTGAGCACTGCCCTTGCTCCTGGCCATGCAATGCCTCCTTAAGCACTAACCAGAGAGCATGCTAAATGCCCAGTGCCCACCAGGCTGGTCCAGTCCAACCACCCCCAGCATTTAGCCTGTGCCTTCTAGAACCTTGATCCAGAGCCTGGCTTACTCTCCCCAAGGGAGGGGTTCCCATGAACCAGACACCTTCAGAGCAGGCTTGATGAGGGAGACGGCAGGAGCCAGAGCTGCCTCTCCCTGCTTGGTTCCAGCTGAGATAAGGCTCCCAAAGGACTAATGCTGGTGTGTAAATATTAGATACTTCTGTCTCCTTCGAGACCAGTTACACAGATCATGGCGGTTCCCCCAGGACTCTGCCTTCTACTTACTGCATCATCATTAAGAGCCTATTAGGTAACAGCTGCTTGGAGAGTGAAAGAGAGAGAGGGCGAGAAGGAAGAAGGGGGAGAGAGAGAGGGGAGAGAAAGAGGAAGGGAGGAGGAGGGAGGGAAAAGGGAGAGAGACCGGGAGGGGGAGAGGGAGGGAGAAGAGGGAGGTGGGGGGGAGAGAGAGAGGAGGAGGGAGAGGAGGGAGGTAAGAGGAAGACAGAGAGATAAGGCAGATAGGAACAGGGAAAGAAACAAAAGAAGAGAAAGA
>PISX010015585.1:32964-49220 GCA_004024625.1 Mellivora capensis
GGGGAAGAGGCAGGAGGAGGCAGCTGTGAGCTCTGTGAGGCACAGCTCAGATTGGCCCGTCTGCTGGGAGGAAGGGTCCCCTGCAGGTCAGGCAGCCAGAGCCCCCCTCTTGGTCTGCCTGCCCCTGCAGCTGTGCTCAGCCCATCATACCCTCAGCCCTGCAGGCAGGCAGGGCAGGATGAGGGGGCACCAGGCGGGCCATGAGAAAGCCCATCTAGGAGTGGAGCTGCTCCCACCAGACTGCACCCCTGTGGCACCAAGTGACCTGTCTCCCGGGGATTCCCACAGCCGCAAGATGAGCACTGCCACCCAGAGGAGCCCAGGACCTTTCTGCAGAAAGGCATCCACGCACACTGGGTGCCCAGCCCCATTCAGAATCGAAAGCCGAGGGGTGGGGGGTCGGTATCCCCAGGGCAGGTACAGACCAGCCCCCAGATACCTGCCAGGAGCCCGGCCCCTCCCCACCTCCCATCTCTGAGTCCTATGGACAGCCTCACGGGGCAGCAAGGATGGGCTCTGAGCAGAGGCCGAGTGACCAGCCCGCTGGAGACCACGCGGCCAGGGAGTCCCACACTGGGGCTCAAGGCAGGGACCCAAGGTCAGGGCCCGCTCCTGAACCTGGGTAGACTGCCTCCAGGAGCAGGAAGTCCTCTGCTGGAGGGGCAGGGACACAGTCCCCTGGGGGTGAGGGCTTGAGCCGGGTTCCCAGAGGAGGAGGGCAGAGAAGCCACTGTGTGGTCAGCCAAGACCGGGAGCCCTCTGGGGACGAGGACACGGTCCCCCTTGCAGGAGGCCTCTCTCGAACAAAGCCAACCCCGGGGGAATCCCACTGCTTCTGAGGTGAGGTCCCATCTGCCCCAAATCCGGGCCTCTCAGAATGGCTGCGAGCGCACCGTCCATCTCAGAATGGCTGCGAGCGCACCATCCATCTCAGAATGGCTGCGAGCGCACCGTCCATCGTCCATCTGTCTGTATATTCAACCAAACCGCGAATATTTCCTGAGCATGAGCTACCCACGATGTGCCCGGGGACAGCATGAATGGCAGACACAGACCCACCTACCCAGAGCCAAGGACACCTGTGGTCAGAGAGGAGTGCCAGAGACCACGTGATCAGGGAGGCCTTGGGAAGGAACAGCATTCGGGAAGAGGGAAGGGAAGGCGCACAGGCAGAGGTGGGAACTCACTCAAAGGGGGGGGGAGCCAGTGGTGCCTGGGGTGGCCAGGAAGGTGCTCCTCATCTCTGGGGACAGTCCCAGGGCTGTGGGGGGACACTTTGGAATTTCCTTCCTTCTCAGGACATGGAGAAGCTGCCTCAGGGCCCCCTAGGGCCCTCTCAGGGGGTGACCCCGACCCGGCCCTTCTACAAAGCTGCCCGGGGCTGCGTGTGCATGTGTGGGCACACCACTCACAGCCCCGGGAAGGAGGGCTGACCCCCTTCAGCATTCCCAAGTGGATGCCCCCCACCCCAGGTCTGCTCCCCAGAGAGGGCTCTTTCATTACTTCCTGCTCCGCGGCCCCCACCCCCCGCCCCGCTTCCAGGCCCGGGGAGGTCTGGCGGGGTGGGCCTGGCGCCCCAGAGCCCCCGCCAGGATTTCAGGCTCTCTGGCCCTGCAAAGCATTTTATTTTTCCTCCTCTGGGGCTGGGAATAATTAGGTGACCAGGAACATAAATCACAGCCTGGCCTGTACATCTGCTAATCACATCTGAGGATGGATGGGGTGGGGGCACCCTGCAAGGGGGGGCCACACTCCCCAGGGCCATCATGCTCCCAGTGGGGGGGCTCCAAGCTCCCCCCCCACACACATACCCACCCCAGACACACACACATCCCCACACCCATCCCCCTGGTGAGGACTGGGAAACTGCAGGTTGGGGGTTTGGCGCCACCTAGGGTCCATCTCCTGGAACTGCCAGGGGGTACCAGGCTGACCCCCAAGGCAGCACAGGACCCCCATGCCCCCACCTCCCACCCTAACCAGAGGAAGGAACTTTTCCCTACTAAAGACCCCAATCCGTACCAGTTCTGGTACACACCCATATAAAAAGCAATGTCACTGGCAGTGGGAGGGAGTGGTAAGGGCTATTTTAGGAATTAAATATTTAAAAAAATGTATCATGAACTGGTTTAAAATCAAGATTAAGACATGTAACTTTATCTCAATAAGTCCCGCCAAGAGCATCCAAAAGGGGATCAGTTTTGAAGCCCCTTTCCCAACAGTAAAAGGATGGGCTGCCTATCACGGCTGTGATGGGAAGTTTCCTTTGTTTTTTTTTTTTTTTTAAGATTTTATTTATTTATTTGACAGACACAGATCACAAGTAGGCAGAGAGGCAGGCAGAGAGAGAGGAAGGGAAGCAGGCTCCCCGCCGAGCAGAGAGCCCCATGTGGGGCTCGATCCCAGGACCCTGAGATCATGACCTGAGCCAAAGGCAGAAGCTTTAACCCACTGAGCCACTCAGATGCCCCGGAAGTTTCCTTTCTAAAAATGCATTTCGAAAAAAGATTTTTGTCTACTTATGAGAGAGAGAGAGAGAGAGCGCGCGAGAGTGCACCAGCGAGCATGAGTAGTGTGGGGGAGGGGCAGAGGGAGAAGCCATCTTCGTGCTGAGCAGGGAGCCCGATGCGGGGCTCGATCCCAGGACCCCAAGATCATGACCTGAGCTGAAGGCAGACTCCTAACTGACTGAGCCACCCAGGGGTCCCCAAACGTCCATGCACTTTGACACAAAATTGTCCCCCCCACCTCGGTCCTGCTTTCCCCTCCTGCTTTGGCAGACCAATGGGGTCTGAGATGTGCCCCCTCCTCTAGGCTGACCGTCGTCAGGGTATCCACACCCTCTGTGTGCCCCCTGCCTCAGTTTAGTTTTCACGCACACTGTACCCCCTTGCACCCCTGACCGCTTAGCTCTCCCCTCTCCAGGCTGGGCTCCCTGCAGCCTCTCCTTACAAGCTCCATCCAGCAGACAGTGGCCACAGGTGACCCAGTAGCAACAGGACCCAGGGCAGCAAACAGCCCCCATGCACCTGCCCCCAGAGACTTCCTCCCTCCTCCGCCAACGAGGGATGAACAGATGTGCCACCCCAAGGGGAAATCAAGCCGGAGAGAGCCATCCCTGCGTTTCTGGCCTTTGAGCCAATCACAAACAGTCCCTTAGCCCCTGGGAGCGTTTCTGCGTTAAACACTGAGATGCATGATTTTAAACGGTCCAACAGAGCAGCGTGTTGCACAGCTAAAGGGAGGGACTCTCGGACTTCCGGGAGTGGCCACTGTCCACACCCTGCTGCGCATCTCCCTGAAATCCGCCATGCACACACGTGTACGTGCACAAGAACCGTACAGAGCAAGAACAGAGCAAGAACATGTACGTGCGTGTGTGCGTGTGTGCATGCGTGTGTGCGCATGCGTGGATGTGTTCTCGTTAGTCAAAACACAAGTCCGAGCACAGCAGACGCACGGCCCTGCGATCCTGCGATCCCTCTGGGCCTCTTCCAGCCCCGCCTGCCAGCCGCACACAGGTGCTCGCTTTACCTCTCAGCTGGAGTCCTGCTGGGTGCGCTGCTGGGCGGCGGGGCTGTGTGCCCCCCTCCCGCCACCTGTCGGGCTGCTCTGGGGCCCCGCCGGGGAAAGCGACAGTGGGGGACACAGCCCTAGCAGCAAAGCCGTTAGGTCAAAGGCCTGCACATCCCCACTGGGTGGGATCCTTGCTCACTTCCCGTGTTACCCTCCTTCAAGGCAGGCGGCTTCTGGAAGCTGGAAGAAGGGAGGGACAGCTTCTTCCTGGAGCCCCCGGAAGGCACCAGCCGTGCCGACGCCATGACCGGACTCCCATGGGACTGATGGGGCACTTGTGGCTTCCTGATACTCCTCCTCAGATGTTGTTACCCAGGCACAACGCTGATTAAGATATTCAACGTGTGTGGTTTTTAAGCCATTTAAGTTTGTCTGCATTTGTTACAGCAGCTGGGAGAGACTGATTCGTGGGTGTGGCCCCTGGTGGGCTGCCTGTCACGGTCGCCTGGGGAACCTTCCAAGTCATAAGCTGGGCCCAGGCTTCACCCCAGACCAGTCAAGTCAGAAGCCCAGGGAGTTTTTTAGGGAGCAGCCACGGTGGGGGACACTGCCTGAGACCTCCCACTCCCGGAGTCTCCTCCCAGAGCACTGGCTGGGGCTCTGGGCCCAGGTCTCCCCACACTTGACATCCACTGCCACAGCCCCAGTCCCCCGACCGGCAGGCCCCCATGACCTCTCCGGGCCTATTTTGCCATCTGTGAAACGCCAGAGATGGCAACCTCCTTCTGAGGCTGCTGTGGGTTTCGAACAAGGAGGTCTGTGTGGAGATTGGCTCAGGGCTCGCCACCCCGATGGTGGTGCTGAGGTCAGCCTGCTGTCACCTTCGCCCCAGAGAGGACAGGGTACCACACTGCAGAGCACAGTTGGACCAGCACGGCCCAAGGCACCATCTGCTCCCGCCCCGTGAATGCCCCCCAGCCCAGCAGCCACTGGTGCTGAATGCTGAACACGTGTGGGGTGTGACCACAGAAGGCCTGGCCACCTGGCCCCACTGGTTCCTTCGGATGGCATCCGTGGGACCCCGCCAGCAGCAGGACAGGCGGCCAAGGCCTGTATGCAGAGCCACATCCAGCAGGGGGCACCCCGGAGAGCTGCGGGACCCTGGAGGGAGGGAGGCCTGGAGGGCAGCCAGGGAGAGGAAGAGGACATCTGGGCAAGAGAAGAAGGCACTCAACTCATCCTTGGTGCCAGGAAATCTGTGGGCACTTAGCAGCATGCAGCTGAGAGGCGGGCGGCAGGGTGGCCTCAGGAGAGGCGGGATGGGGGCACACTAGGCTGGCCAGGGCGAGGGCTATGCTGGGGGGGAAGGGGGGGCAGCAGAAAGGGACCTGACTGACCTAGGGCTGCAGAAAGCAGCTGGGAGAGGCGAGCGGCCTTCCAGGGGCTGGCTCCCTCCCCGGCAGCCGCTGCAAAGGATGGACAGGCTGCCCGGGCCAGGCCAGGAGGCGCCTAGAGAGGATGCCATAAGGAGGGTCTGGACCATCCTTACTCCTGAAGCAAAGGTGGGGGATAGAACTGAGGGAGAGAATCTTTTGGGACCTGGCTGTGAGCCCCACCACCGCCAGGAAGCCCTCCCTGCCTATCTTTGCACGGCTCCATACTTAAGCAAAGAGTTCTGGATTCTTGCAGACCTCAGCTTGAACCCTTGTTCTGGCACATTCCTCAATGGCGGCACTGGGGGGGGTGGGCAGGGTGCATGGGGCGCCCATCAGGTCAGAGACACACTCCTTTCCGAGACCAACTGAAAACCCTCCCCGGTGGTATGTGGCAAGCGATGAACAACCAGCTTCCTGAAACCACAAAGGCAAAACCCCCAAACAACTGTGATTTGTAGCATCTGCTTCTTTCCACGGTAGAAATACTCCCAGGGCGGCTGGTTTCAGGCTCCCGATGGGACGTCCCTCAGTGTGGAGTCAGGAAAAGGTGTGCACACTTGCTCCCCAACGCAACGGGAGTGCCCGAGGGAAAGCCCGGGGGCCCACAAGCCAGATGCCATCTGTGCAGGCAGGCCGGCGGCTGGCCTGGGGCCCCTGCATGGGAGGCCGTGAGCCCCGCCTGACTGATGCAGACCAGGCTCAGAGAGGGGAGGCCATGAGCCCCAGGTCCACGGCTGGACAGTGTCAGTGCCAAGTTCCTGGCCTGGTCTGCCTCCAAAGCAGAAAGCGAGGCCGCTGACAGGCGCCGGGGGAGGACGGGAGGCTGCCTCCCAGGCTGGTCGGAGGGCCGACAGGTGATGGCCTTCTATCCATCAGGCACTAGCCCGGGAACCTGGGGAGTGGCTCCCTCGGGCACGTGTCTGACTCTTGGTTTCGGCTCAGGTCATGATCCCAGGGTCGTGGGATGGAGCCTGAGGCCGGGCTCAGCATAGAGGTGGCTTGAGATTCTCTGTCTCCCTCTGCCTCTCCCCCTGCTCACATGCACATGTGTGCGCATTCTCTCTCTCTCGAAAAATTTAAGTAAGAATTTTTTTTTAAAAAGCAGTTTTCAAAAGTGAGCCAGGACGGTCAAAAGTGGGGTCAGGGGACACCTGGGTGGCTCAGTGGGTTAAAGCCTCTGCCTTTGGCTCAGGTCATGATCCCAGGGTCCTGGGATCGAGCCCCGCATCGGACTCTCTGCTCAACTGCGAGCCTGCTTCCTCCTCTCTCTCTGCCTGCCTCTCTGCCTACTTGTAATCTGTCAAAAAATAAATAAAATCTTAAAAAAAAAAAAGTGGGATCAGAATATCTCACCTACCCTCTGTGTGCAGGTGGGAAGGACCCGGCCCGCACCAACAGGAAGAGTGTGGGGTTCCTGCAGAGAAGCCACTGCTGGACCCGTTCCTGTTGCAGCAGGGTGGGGGTGCAGGAAACACCCCGGAGGCTGCATGTGTGGCGGGACAGTGACCACAGCTGAGCCCTGTGCGTCTGATGATTTACCCACCTTCCCAAGACCCTGTGAGGGCAACACCAGCGTCCCCACTTTACAGATGAGGCCGTTGAGGCTCGGAGAGATTTGATGGTTTGCAAAAAGCCATGTGGCTAACTGACTAGAGGCACCATGGGCACACAGACCTAATCTTCCCGGACCCTCCAGCCTGTACCCGCTGCCCCCCATCATAGCCTTCTGCACACAGCTCAACGCCCGGCCAGGTGCTTCGGTGCACAGGGAGGTATCCGGTCACCAGCAGTGGGAGACAAGGACCATTTCCAGCCTTCGGGGGCTCCTTGTGTCCCTTCCCAATCACCAGGTCTCATGGCTGGCCGAGCAGCGGGGCTGCTCATCCTGGCATCCCATGGGACACATTCCAGTGCACACACTCTTGACCCCACTCCTTTCCAGCCTGGAGGCCCCTCACTTTGTGATATGGGATCCTCAGGATTCTGACGTGGGATTTCAGGACCCAGCACAGGGTACCCACTGGGAAGAACAGCTATCTGCTTGTCCACAACAAATGGAAAAATCACAGACCCCGAGTGACCCTCCTGCCCCAACACTGTCTGGAGGGGGATGGAGCTATCCAGAAGGAGCCCTCCTGGCTCTTTCCCTCCTACTTCTCTTGCACAGAGGTCACAACCTCCCTGGAGAGCTGCAGGCAGGGTTCAAGGGCCAAGTGTCTGGTCCTGAAGATACGGGGGCTGCTGGGAAGCTGAGCCCCAGCTCGGAGAGAGGCTCAAGGGAGGGGGAAGGAGTGGGAAATCCCAGCGTGCACCCGTGTCCCTTCCAGCAGCTCCTCCAGCATCCCCTTACCTGCCCTCCTGCACGCCTCATCCAAGCTGTCCGAGCAGGCCTTCCTACTTGCTTTGCTCATACCCCTTGCCTTGCTCGGTGCCCACCTGTCCCCATGGAGGCAGCCCCCTTGCTCCCTTTCTCTGTATGCGTCACGGTGGTCTTTTACAGCTCTGGCCGTGACCCCCTCGTGGCTGCCCTCCAGTGGCTTCCCCTGATGGAGACACAAGGGCCACCCTGCCTTCCCCAGGTGTGCCCTGCAGGAAGGGTCTCGCCTGCTGGGCCCGAGTTAGGTGTCAGTTGGATGAACTGAGGGAGAGTAGAAAACGGGAAGGGAGCGGGCAGCCGGAGTGGGGGGCGAGGAACAGGCGTCAGCACCCCGCAGACGCCCCTGCCCTCACCAGGTCTGGGCCAAGGGCTGGCCCCCACCACACCCAGGGTCCTGGGGCCATCGGGGAGAGCCAGCAGCCAGAGGTCAGGGGCCCTCCCCTGATGGAGCTCTGACCCAAACCCTGCCTGATTCCTCCTAGTGGGGGAAGAGACAGAGCGAGGAGAAGGGGTAAGACAAGCAGAGAGCCTTCCGGAGCCCCTTCCCAGGACGCGCGGAGGCAAGGGGACGCTCTCCCACATGCTCTGGATTTCACCAATAGAACCAGGAGCCAAGGGCTGACGAAATCCCACCTATCCGAGGATGCCGCCTGCCTGCCCGCCTGCCCAGGGCCCCGGCCTCCCGCAGCCTCCCCTCCAGAGCTGCAAGGGCAGAGGGATGTCTCCAGAACACCACCTCCTTTGGACGACTGCCTCCATGGGAGGCACGGTTCAGGAAGAAAAACAAACATGCACTTGGGGGGAGGGAGGAAGCAGGCGGCAGAGGCTGGCAGGCGAGACACAGTGTCTGGAGGAGGTCAGGGCGGGCTGGCGGGTGGCTGGGCTGGACGGTGGCCCCCCAGGTGCCCTGTGGCGCCAGGCCAGGGTCGGGCCCCCAGGCTCATCCGGGTGGGCCTGGTGGGGAGCTTGGGCATAGAAAGTGTCTCTGGCAGGATGTCACCACCCAGGGGTCCTCCTGCACCCACGGCCAACATTCCCGGCCGTCTTGGGTCTGACAGCACCAGTGGCTGGGTGGTCCAGCCCAGGACCCTGGGCCTCAGTCCCTTCCTGTCCATTGCTCCCCACTGCTCCTGCCTGTGATCAAGCCCCGGCTGTCCTCCCCCAGCATCCCTCATTTGTTCACTCAACTAGCCTTTCCGGAACTCCTAGACCCCACTCAAGGCACTGGGGTTACAGCCTGGTGGAGTTTCTGCTCACTTACTTTCAATGGCTCCCTACTACCTTCAGGATGGGTCAACCCCACCGCCCACGCACATTCAAAGCTAACAACACGGGAGCTCTCCTTCTGGACTCCAGCTTCCCCTTCACAGCAGCCCCCTCCCCCCCGCCACAGCCCTCCAGTCATCTGGACAGGCCCCCCGCGGCGTGCACGGTGCCCACCTTCATGACTCCCTCCAACCCTTTGCCCACACCGGTCCCTCCACGAGGGACAGGTGCATCCCTGTCCTCTCGGCGCCTCACCCATTCTCACTGCCCTTTTGGGACGCCTCCCTCCTCCCCTCCCCCAGATGCAAGCTTTGAACTGAAGACCCCTGGTGTGAGACTTGGGTGTATGGGAGTCACAGGAGATCTTGCAAGAGGGAGAAAGGTGTGGGGCTGAGGAAGGGGTGACAGGGGGAGCTGGGTAGAGGTCCTGGGGCGGTGGCCTGCCTGAAGGGGGCAGGAAGGTCACAGTTTGGAGGCTTTGCAGGTGGCAGGAATGGTTCGCTGACAACGGTGGGGCCCCCCACTCACAGCTGGAGAGAGAACTGTTGCCCGGGGTCCACAGGCCATTCTCCTGCTCATGAACCTTCAAGAGCTCCCCATGGCCCAGCCACAGAGTCTAAGAGATGCTGGGCACCCAAGAGTGGGCCCGCACAGGCCTCATGCTGGCCCAACCCACCCTCCCTCCTCCACTCCTGAGGCTCCCTCCGTCACCCAAAGGTGCCTGCTGTTCTCGCTCGCTCCCAAAGGCCCCTCCCTCTCTCCTCTACCTGACTCTCAGTTCTCAGCCCTCCTTGTCCTCTCAGGGGCGTCGTCCCATCCACCCCAAGCAGCCTGAACCCTGTCCCTCTGCAGTCTTCCAGGCCTGGGGACACGTGTGTCACCTCGGCATTCCTCCCTTGGGGCAGGCGCCCGCCTGTTTTACAGATGAGGCTGGGGTGCACAGAATGGTTAGGGCCCAGCCCAGGCCACATAGCGCTGAAGGGAGGGGCTGGGCTGGGGACAGGGCCGCACTCTGGAGTGCCTTACACAGCCTGGACTGGTCCTGATATCCTTCAGTGGGAGCCCTTCATCCCTTATCAGGCCCTAGTGGCAGGGGTGACCCCAGAGCTTCTAGCCCAGCAGACTGGAGATGAAGCCCCAGCTCAGACGATCCCACACATGGGACGTGACTGTGAACCTCTCTGGGCTTTAGGAGACACAGACCTTTGGAAGTTTAACACTGAAATCAGCATCTGCGGCGGCCTTGGCCACACCACAGGGGACAGCCGCATGACCCTGGACAATGTGCCTGAGCACTCCAGGCCCCTTCCCTCATCTTTGCAGTTGGGGATGGGGTCGGGCAGATGGCCCCCGAGGTCTCCCGGTACCACGAGGCACCACCGGGAGAAGGCCAAATCTTGCCACCCTTTCCAGTCGTGGTGCTGCCCCAGGCCTGCCCCAGAGCAACCGGGACAGCAAGCGGAGGGAGGAGCCAGGAAATCCGGGCGGGGCGGGGCCCATCCCCAGCCCCGGGCCAGGCGCCGGAGGGGGCGCCGGCTGCCCCCAGAAACGCGCTCCAGATGCGCGCTGCGCTGCCAGCATTCCTGGAAGGTAACGCCAAGCTGGAGGGAGGGGCGGGGGCTCAGCCCGCCGCCAGATGTGCACGGCCGCACAGCTGCCCCCGGCTAATAAGGTCAGCTCCTGGCTCCGGCGAGCCGCGCACACACCGGGCACGTCCGCCAGGCCGGCACCCGCCCCCCTGCGCTTCCTGGGGCGGGAGGGAGGCTCCGCGGCCACGGGGGAGGGGCCGAGCGCGCCCGTGGGGACCGGGATGGGCAGGGCTAGGCCAGGAGAGGTTGGCACCCCCTCCCACCCAGGGGGGAAGGAGCCGACCCACTGCTTTGGGGGGAGCAAAAACACCCAGCACTCTTCCCTCCCACCCAACCCCTCCCTGCAAGGCGTGGGACCCTGAGGTGGGAGAGGTGGGAAGCCCAGGCCCTTGCTGCTGGAGGACCCGTGGGGATCGGAGTGGGTGCCGGGCTTGCCCTAACTTTCCTTCTACTGGCTGTTTCCCTTCAGGTACTGATCAGAGGCCCTGCGCTGCATTTGGGGTCCTGGCCTGAGGTAAAGGGCAGGCATTGCAGGGGCCCCTAGGTTGGGATCCCCAGCGTGGGCTGGGCCTGCTGCTGTGGAAAGCACAACTATGGGGAACTGGGGCTCCTAGGATTCCCTGCCCTGGCCACAGGGGAACTCACCCCCTCTCCCCTGCAGCCTAGCCACCTCATCTCTCCGCACCGGGGAACACCCTGTCCTCCATTGGGAGATGTGAGGTCACAGCCTGGGTCGTGGGGGGCAGGGGAGAAAGGGAGCCCAGATTCTACTCCTCCCTTCCATCCGGGTCCCCCACGGGGCCAAGGGCAGCCCCCCTCCTGCCCCCTCCTCCCTAGATAAAGGCGCCCGGCAGCCGCCTTTGTTTCTCGGGTGTAAACCGAGCCAGATGCGGTCTAATCCCCCAGCTGGGCTGGATTTGCTGGCGGCTTTGGCTCTAGAGCCTCCCAAGCCCTCCAGCCCCGCCTGCCCGGCTGGCGCTTTCAGGGCTGCTGGGGGCGGGGGGGGGGGGGGGGGGGGGGGGGGGGGGGGGTTGGGGGTGCTGGTGGCTTCAACTCACTCTTCTCCCACCTGAGGGCCAAGGACAGGGTGAGGCTCCTGGCTCTGGGATCCTGTCCTCCTGGGACCGAATGACCTTGGGGGAATCCTGTGACTCCGAGCCTTGGTTTTCTCGTCTGTAAGCTGGGAACGATGAGGACAAAACCCACAGGTCCTAGAGCTCAGATACTTTCATGAGGACCTGGAACGGTGTTCACCTCCCTGACCCCCTGCTAAAAGCCACAGTGTCCCACCTCACCACATACCCCATCTCGGGGGCACAGAGCGGCGGTGACAGAAATGGAAATGCCTACGGAACTCTGCGGGCGCCTCATTCCTTCCAAGAACCAGGGAACCCAAGGAGGCTAGTGCTAATACTGATCCCACTGCCCAGATGAAGAAGCTGAGGCCCAGAGAGTTCCCAAAGCTAGTAAGAGACAGGATTATCAGAAAAATAGGGAGATGGCCCAGGTCACTCAGCAACCAAGATGCCCCAGGGGCGAATGCAGGAGCAGCAAGGGGAGGGCAATGCCGAGGTCCCCTAGTAGCATTGGGGGGGGGGGTTGTCTTCAGTGTGTGGTCTAAAGCCCTCCGGAATCAGCCCCTGAGATTTTTGTTAAAGATGCAGATTCCTAGGCCTCTACCAGTCGCAGCACACTAGAGCCCCACAGGGAGCCCCTGGCATTTGGGTTTATTCAGGTGTGCGTATGTGACAGCGGCTGGGTGGGGGAGGGTCTGAGGAGCAGCATTCCCTGATGCTGCCCAGGTGGTCTGTGTCCTCCGTGCATGGGGGGCCGGGAGCAGGCCAAGCCAAAGGCAACTCTGAAGGGTGCTCTCTGTCCCCTCCCGGACCCACCCTACAGCCCCGGCCACCCCGGCTGGGAAAACCGCCTCACCTGGGCCGGTCCAGCCAGAAGGTGGGCGGGAGGCCAAGCTCAGAACCTGCCAGGAGGGTCTGATGGAGGCGGCGCCTCCTTCCAGAGGCCATTAATCATCTCGAGCAACTCCGTCAGTCCCTCTGTTCCCGCTGCTTCTGCACAGCCCCCGCGTGCAGATACAAAGAGCACGCACATGTGCACACACACGTGCATTCGCCCCTCGTGCGTGCAGATGTGCACGGCAGCCCTGCTGGCCTCCACTACGCACGGCAGAGCTCGGCACACGTGGCCCCGGGCTGTGCACGCACACGTGTCACACACCTATGGCACGCAGACGCTGCATGTATGCACACACGCAGCAGCACAGATTTCAGACCCCACACACCGATCCCACACGACATGAGGTGTGTTCACAGCCAAATGATACACATGCGCATGGGGCGGTCAAGGCCGTCCCCCTGCTGTCAGGGGAGACAAACAGGGCCCTGGAGCTGCCACAAATATCCCCCAAAGTCCAAACCACCCCAGGCAGCCTCCACTCCGGGGGCCCCTGCCAGGTCCCAGCAGCCTGGTCCTTTGCTCAGGGTGGCAACGCTGTCTACCTGGTACCTCTCCGGCTTCCCCTCCCCATCCGAAGCTTTGGCTGGTGGACGGAGTGATTCATAAAAAATGCGGAAATCAGTTACGGATGGGCTGATAGACACAGGCTGGCAGACACCTTGCCTTTGCCAGCAGGGAGGGCTGTCACGGTGAGGGTTCTTCGGGGCAGGGAGGCTGGGTGGGACCATCCTTCCCCGTGCATTTTGTTAATGAGAACAAGGGCCAGGTAGGGGACACATCCAGAGCCAGCTGCCCCCAAGAGGCCCCGGGACCACAGTGAGGGATCCCCGCCCCTCCCCACCCGGCCTCTTGGACCCAGAAGCCCAACTGTATGATCCTGCCTGGGTTCATGCATCTTACACACGGGAACCCCAGAGCGCTCATTCATTCACCCACACCTACCAGAAAGGACACACACACAGGGCTGAGTTCCTGAAAACGCAACCTGGTGGGCAGAAGTCGTCCACAGCGAAGCAGTCGGGCCTCCAGGAGGAGGTGACACTAGAGTGTTGGACAGAAAAGAGCCGGTGCCCCAGACAGAGGGGAGGGGGCTGCAGCAGCAGGACCCCTCCCACTCCAGAGCCCAGGAAGAAGCACCACTGGGGGTCCATCCATTTGGCTCCCACACCCACAATCTCAGCAAGACAGGGCACCAGGAGGCAGTCCTGTCCCTCCTGGCTCCTGATTCTGGCCATTCCCTGAGCCCCCATCCAGCCACCCACCTGAGGGCGTCCGATGGGGCGGTGTGAGTCCTTCCCTCCACGCCCCCCGTGCATCCCATGCTGAAGCTTAAGGCCCAAGGGGAGCAGAACATGTGTGACATTTCTATTCAGACAGGAGGCCTGGCTTTCTCAAAGCATGCCCCCGGGGAGCGCCTCGTGGCCGGGGCCTCTCACTGGGTTTTGCCTCTTCTTCAGCCACCCGAAGGCAGCTCCCAGGGAGGGAGTCGGGAAAGTGCTTGGCTCAGTGTGGCCTTCTGGTGACAAGCATGTGTGGCCCATCTGCCAGAAAGCCTCACTGCGTTCCGTCTCCCAGGCCCAACTGTGGGGAAGAAAATCTGGCCGAGGCCCCGGGCCCCAGGAGCCTGATAGCCCTGAAACCACCAGGGCAGGGGTGCCGAGTGCGGGCTCCGACAGCGGCCCGGGAGGAGGTGTGGAGTGACACCCGCCAGCTGCTGCGGCCCCGGCGGTCCCTGGAGGCCAGGACCACGATGACTCTCCATTTGCTTTTGCCACGTTTTTCTAGTTCTTCTAAGTTTTCAGGCAGTATTTTGTGCTAGGAGAGCAGGGAGTGTTACAAAAGACACTCACAGGAGGAAGGAAGAGAAATGGCCCTGATACAGAAGCTGAATTGTCAAGGTCTGGTTGGGCTGTGGGACCCCACATAGCCATCGCGCGGCTCACAAACAGCTCCGCAGGGACAGCTGCTGAGGAAGGCAGAGAAAGGGGCTACATCCAGCCAGAAGCCCGTCTGTGCCACCGCCATCCGGCTATTGGCCCATCCATCCATCTAAACTTCCATCCGTCTGACCCTCTGCCCTCTCAACCATGCACGTATCCATCCGTCTGTCCGTTCTCTTTCCTTCGTTCTGTCCTTCCACCCAGCCATCTGAGGTAAGCACTTTTTCCACTTTGCCTCACCAGCATCTGTCTCTCCCCTACCGGGCGCGCTGGCAGTCGGCACACCACATTTCCCTCCGTGGGGGCGGGGCAGGAGCCCCAGGCTGGTCCAATCAGGATCTTCCCTGGGACACTGGCTGGAAAACTGCTCTCTCCTCCCTGCTCTGGGCTCTCTAGATGTCAGCCTCCAACTGCCGGCTGGCGGCTGTCTCTGACAGCACTTGGAGAGAACCTGCCAACGACTGAATCCCACCCAGGAGAAAGGCAGAGGCCCGGAGGCACCCGACGAGCCTGGGACCCATGGCACCTGAAGCCAGGGTCACCCTCGGTCTGTTCAGTCACGCCCCTTCTTGCTAGCGTGTGCTGGAGTTGGCTTGTGTCACTTACGGACAGAAAGCGGCGTGAGTCACACAAGCCCTTCTAATACCGTATCTGGTGACTTAGAATCTTCTAGATGTTCACCCCTGAGTCAGCAAAACATACCCTAAAGACAAACAGGCCTTGTCCTTGCTTGCCAGAGGCTGACCCCACAGCTGGACAGGCAGTTCTACAACAATGAGGAAAGCCACAAGGCTCAGACACTCGAGGCCAGCATGGGACCAAAAGGGGACAGACAAGGCCCCTATCACTAAACCTCAGTTTCCCTATTAAATGGATCCAGCACCCCTATAGCGCAGGGCTGCTGGAAGATCACTGATGGACTAAGCCATCTCAGCTGCTCACCCACCAGCCACTCCTAACCCCTTCTTCTTGGATGGAACAGCCTGCCCTCCATGAAATCTGAAAAGGTCAGAGACTGGTATTCCCGGCCCCCCTGTGATTACAACTGGGGAGGTGACCAGCCCCGGACAAGTGGACTCAAGTTTGCTGAAATCTTCTGGGAAACACTCTTCCCCAAGGAGAAAAGGGTAAGAGAGCCCCCTCCCCCTTCCCGCTTCTGGAGATTACTGTGTGAGAACATGATGCCTGGAACTATGGTCAAGAGAACTGTGCTTGGAGGAAAAGCTCATCTCCCGTACACCGGCAGCTGGAGCCGGGGTTTACGCTCTCGGTACTGGCTGCGGGAAGTGCTCTCATGACGCTGGTAAAAGCAGTGATCTCTGGAACCGTCTTTTTGGGTTCAAATCCAAGCTCCACTACTTGCTGGCTGTGTTACCTTAGGCAAGTTACTTAACTTCTCTGTGCTTTCATTTTCTTCCCTACAAAATGGGAATGATACCAAGGAGTGCTCAGTGACTTAGTACAGCTCGAAAACATCCGGCACGGTGCTCGGCACACTGAGAACGCCCCACCCCACAGACATCAGGCCGAACGAGCCCTCACAGGCAGAAAACATGGGGGTTGGTGGGGGCCGGGCTGGGACCCGGAGAAGCCGGGCAGGCGCAGAGGCCCGGCCCGCAGGAGCCGCACAGGAGCCGTGAGTCTGCTCCCGGCCTTGGCACCGCCGAGGCCGCACTGACTTGCTCTGTGTTCCCCCTGCCAAGGCCGGAGCAGCTGGCTCCAGGCTGCCGAGGGCGCAGCCCGTCCGCCTCGCCCTCCACCCACCGAGAGCTAGGCTGGCGGCCCGCGCGGTGGGCGTCCTCTCGGCCCAGGGGGACCCCAGCCCCTGCTCCAGAGGGGGCCCCCCCACCTCCGCAGGCAGCTCTCCCTGACTCCCTGACTCCCTGCCAGTGCGTTTCACCTTCGGCGGGGGAAGCGGTGTCTCTCTGCCCCTCCCGCCAGAGCCGAGTGTGAAAGCAATTCCACTTGGCAGCCTCGCAACAGTGAGTCAAAAACAGTTGTCTGGGCTGTCGCATGCCCGGGCCCTGCACGGCTCAGAGCAGGCTGCTGGGCTGGGGGCCACGGAACTCTCTCGGGCGTGTTCTCTCCAGTGAGGGCCAAACGCCCAGGCTCAGGGTGTGTGTGTGTGTCTGTGCGGTGGGGGGACGGCACCAGGGTG
>PISX010015586.1:0-49075 GCA_004024625.1 Mellivora capensis
GGCTTCCCAGGGGAATTCTACCAAACATTTAAAGAAGAATTAATTCCTATTCTCCTGAAACTGTTCCAAAAAATAGAAATGGAAGGAAAACTTCCAAACTCATTTTATGAGGCCAGCATCACCTTGATCCCAAAACCAGACAAGGATCCCATCAAAGAAGAGAATTACAGACCAATATCCTTGATGAACACAGATGCGAAAATTCTCACCAAAATACTAACCAATAGGATTCAACAGTACATTAAAAGGATTATTCGCCACGACCAAGTGGGATTTATTCCAGGGCTGCAAGGTTGGTTCAACATCCGCAAATCAATCAATGTGATACAAGACATTAATAAAAGAAAGAACAAGAGCCACATGATACTATCAATAGATGCTGAAAAAACATTTGACAAAGTACAGTATCTCTTCCTGATCAAAACTCTTCAAAGTGTAGGGATAGAGGACACATACCTCAATATTATGAAAAACCCACTGCAAATATTCTCAATAGAGAAAAACTGAAAGCTCTTCCGTTAAGGTCAGGAACACGGCAGGGATGCCCATTATCACCACTGCTATTCAACATAGTACTAGAAGTCCTAGCCTCAGCAATCAGACAACAAAAAGAAATTAAACCATCCAAACTGGCAAAGAAGAAGTCAAACTATCACTCTTTGCAGATGATATGATACTGTATGTGGAAAACCCAAAAGACCCCACGCCAAAACTGCTAGAACTTGTACAGGAATTTAGTAAAGTGTCAGGATATAAAATCAATGCACAGAAATCAGTTGCATTTCTCTACACCAACAACAAGACAGAAGAAAGAGAAATTAAGGAGTCAATCCCATTTACAATTGCACTCAAAACTATAAGATACCTAGGAATAAACCTAACCAAAGAGGCTAAAAAGCTATACTCAGGAAACTATAAAGTACTCATGAAAGAAATTGAGGAAGACAGAAAGAAATGGAAAAATGTTCCATGCTCCTGGATTGGAAGAAAAAATATTGTGAAAATGTCTATGCTACCTAACGCAATCTACACATTCAATGCAATCCCTATCAAAATCCCATCCACTTTTTTCAAAGAAATTGAACAAATAATCCTAAAGTTTATATGGAACCAGAAAAGACCTCGAATAGCCAAAGGAATATTGAAAAAGAAAGCCAAAGTTGGTGGCATCACGATTCCGGACTTCAAGCTCTATTACAAAGCTGTCATCATCAAGACAGTATGGTACTGGCACAAAAACAGACACATAGATCAATGGAACAGATAGAGACCCCATAAATAGACCCTCAACTCTATGGTCAACTAATCTTTGACAAACCAGGAAAGAATTTCCAATGGAAAAAAGACAGCCTCTTCAACAAATGTTGTTGGGAAAATTGGAGAGCCACTTGCAGAAAAATGAAATTGGTCCATTTCCTTACACCACACATGAAAATAGACTCAAAATGGATGAAGGACCTCAATGTGAGAAAGGAATCCATCATAATCCTTGAGGAGAACACAGGCAGCAACCTCTTCGACCTCAGCCGCAGCAACGTCTTCCTAGGAACATCGTCAAAGGCAAGGGAAGCAAGGGCAAAAATGAACTATTGGGATTTCATTAATATCAAAAGCTTTTGCACAGCAATGGAAACAGTTAACAAAACCAAAAGACAACTGACAGAATGGGAGAAGGTATTTGCAAACGACATATCAGATAAAGGGCTAGTGTCCAAAATCTATAAAGAACTTATCAAACTCAACACCCAAAGAACAAATAATCCAATCAAGAAATGGGCAGAGGACATGAACAGACATTTCTGCAAAGAAGACATCCAGATGGACAATGGACATATGAAAAATTGCTCCACATCACTCGGCATCAGGGAAATACAAATGAAAACCACAATGAGATATCACCTCACACTAGTCAGAATGGCTAAAATTAACAAGTCGGGAAATGACAGATGCTGGTGAGGATGCGGAGAAAGGGGAACCATCCTATACTGTTTTTGGGAATGCAAGCTGGTGCAACCGCTGTGGAAAACAGCGTGGAGGTTCCTCAAAAACTTGAAAATAGAACTACCCTATGACCCAGCAATTGCACTACTGGGTATTTACCCTAAAGATACAAACGTAGTGATCCGAAGGGGCACGTGCACCCGAATGTTCATAGCAGTAATGTCTACAATAGCCAAACTAGGGAAAGAACCTAGATGTCCATCAACAGATGAATGGATAAAGAAGAGGTGGTATATATACACAATGGAATACTATGCAGCCATCAAAAGAAATGAAATCTTGGCATTTGCAACGGCGTGGGTGGAACTAGAATGTATCATGCTTAGTGAAATAAGTCAATCAGAGAAAGACAACTATCATATGATCTCCCTGATATGTGGACGTGGAGATGCAACATGGGGGGTTAGGGGGGTAGGAAAAGAAGAAAAAAGATGGGATTGGGAGGGAGACAACCCATAAGTGACTCTTATTTTTTTTTTTTTAAGATTTAATTTATTTATTTGACATTGAGAGACTACAAGTAGGCAAGAGAGGCAGGCAGAGAGAGAGGAGGAACAGGCTCTCCGCAGAGCAGAGAGCCCGATGTGGGGTTCGATCCCAGGACCCTGGCATCATGACCCGTGCCGAAAGCAGAGGCTTTAATGCACTGAGCCACCCAGGTGCCCCCATAAGTGACTCTTAATCTCACAAAACAAACTGAGGGTTGCTGGGTGGAGGGGGGTAGGAAAGGGGGGTGGGATAATGGACATTGGGGAGGGTATGTGGTATGGTTAGTGCTGTGAAGTTTGTAAACCTGGCGATTCACAGACATGTACCCCTGGGGATAAAAATATATGTTTATAAAAAAAATTTTAATTAAAAAAAAAAGAAAATGAAATTCTTTGAGTTTCATTGAGGCTAGAGAGCATCCTACTACTTAATGTATGGGTCAACCAGTCAATTCAGGATGAATTTAAAAATTATGGAAACACAGGAGAATGAAAATACAACCTTTCAATATCTTTGCGATGCTGCAAAGGCGGTCCTAGTAGAGAAGTGTATAGTACTACAAGCTTTTCTCATGAACCCAGAAAGGTCTCAAATACACAACCTAACCCTACACCTAACGGAGCTGGAGAAAGAGTAGCATAGAAAGCCTAAACCCAGAAGGAGAAGAGAAATAATAGAGATTAGAGCAGAAATCAATGAAGTAGAAACCAAAAAAACAGTAGAACAAGTCAACGAAACTAGGGGCTGCTGCTTTGAAAGAATAAGACTGATACACCCCAGGCCAGATTTCTCAAGAAAACAGGATCCAAATCAATAAAACCATGATTCAAGAAGGAGAGATCTCACCCAACACCAAAGAAACAATTATAAGAATATAGGATGCCAACTCTTGGTCAAGAAATCACGCAGTCTTTAAAACATGGATGCATTCCCAGAAACATAGAAATGACCAAAACTGAATTGGGAAGAAGAGGAAACCTGAGGAGACTTATAATCAGCAACAAAGTTGAAGCAGTCATCAAAAATCCTCCAGGAAATAAGGGCCTAGCACCATATGGATTCCCAGTGGAATTTTACCAAACATTTAAAGAAGATTTATACCTCTTCTTCTTAAACTTTTCCAAAAACTAGAACTGGAAGGAAAACTCAAAAACTCTTTTGATAAGACCAGCATTACCTTGATCCCCAAACCAGATAAAGATCCTACCCAAAAGGAGAATTATGGACCACTACCCCTGATGAATATGAATGCAAAAATTCTCACCAACATACTAGCCAATAGCATCCAACAGCCCATTAAAAGGATGATTCACCACGACAAAATTGAATTTATTCCTGGGCTGCAAGGGTGATTTGACAACCACAAATCAATCAATGGAGTCCACTACCTTAATAGAAGAAAGAACAAGAACCATAGGATCCTCTCAATAGATGCAGAAAAAGCATTTGACAAATTAATGCCTCTCTTCTTGATCTAAACTTTTCACTGTGGAGGGATAGAGGGCACCTCCACATCATAAAGACCATCTATGGGAAACCGACAGAGAATATCATTCCCAATGGGGAAAAACTGAAAGCTTTTCCCTTCAGGTCAGGAACACAACAGGGATGCTTGTTCTCATCACTGTTGTTCAACATAGTACTAGAATTCCTAGCCTCAGCCATCATACAACAAAAAGAAAGAAAAGGCACCCGAATTGGCAAAGAGGAAGTCGAACTCTCACCCTTTGCAGACAGAAGGATACTCTTAGTGGAAAACCTAAAAGAACCACCCCAAAATTGCTAGAACTCCTCCAGGAATTCTGTAAAGTGGCAGGATATAAAACCATTACACAGAAATCACTTGCATTTGCCTACAGCAACAATGTGACAGAATAAAGAGAAATTAAGGAGTCCATTCCATGTATAATTGTACCCAAAACTATAAGATAATTAGAAATCCATCTAAGCAAAGAGGGAAAGGATCTGTACTCAGAAAACTATATCATAGTCATAAAAGAAATGAAGGAAGTTACAAAGAAATGGAAAAACGTTTCATGCTCATGGGTTGGAGGCAACAATATTGTGAAAATGTCTACATTATGCAGAACAATCCACAGAATCAGTGGAATCCCTATCAAAATACCATCCACATTTTTCACAGAACTGGAATAAATAATCCCCAAATTTGTATGGAAGCAGTAAAGACCCCGAATAGCCAAAGGGAAGTTGAAAAAGAAAACCAATGCTGATGGCAACCCAACTGCAGATTTAAAGCTCTATTACAAAGCCGTAATATCAAGAAAGTATGGTCCTGGCACAAAAACAGACATACAGATTAATGGAACAGAATAGAAAAACCAGAAATGGAATCTCAACTCAAGGGTCAACTAATCTTCCTCAAAGCAGAAATATCCAATGAGGGGGGGATAAAAAGTGTCTTCAATAAATGGTGCTGGGCACATGGGAGAGCCATATGCAGAATAATGAAACTGGATGATTTCCTCATACCATACAGAAAAAATAGACTCCAAGTGGATGAAAGACCTCAATGTGAGACAGGAATTCATCCAAATCCTTGAGGAGAACAGAGGCAGCAACCTCTTTGACCTCAACCACAGCAACTTCTTGCTAGACACGTCTCCAAAGGTGAGGGAAACAAAAGCAAAAATGAACTGTCAGGATTTTGTCAAGATAGCAAGCTTTTACACAGCAAAGGAAACAGTCAACAAAACCAAAAGACAACAGAAATAGAGAAGATATTTTCAAATGACATTTCACATAAAGGGCTCATATCCAAAATCTAGAAAGAATTTAACAAACTCAACACCCAAAGAACAAATAATCCAGCCAAGAAATAGGTCAAATACACGAACAGACATTTTTCCAAAGAAGACCTCCAAATGGCCAACAGACACATAAAAAAGTGCTCAACGTCCCTTGTCATTAGGAAAATACAAATCAAATCCATAATGAGGTAACACCTTACACCAGTCAGAATGGCTACAATAAACAAGTCCAGAACGACAGGTGTTGGTGAGTATGTGGAGAAAGGGAACCCTTTTATACTGCTGGTGGGAATACAAGCTGGTGAAGCCACCTGGAAAACTGTGGAGGTTCCTCAAGAAATTGAAAATAGAGCTACCCTATAATCCTGCAACTGCACTACTGGGAATTTAATCCAAAGATACAAATGTAGCAATCTGAAGGGGTACCTGAACCCCAATGTCTCTAGCAGCAATGCCCACAAGAGCCAAAGTATGCAAAGAGCCCAGACATCCATTGACAGATGAATGGATATATATGGGCATATATACAATTGAATATTATGCAGCCATCAAAAACTCCTGCTATTGCAGTGATGGATGGAACTAAAGGGCATTATGCTAAGTGAAATAAGTCAATCAGAGAAGGACAATTATCATATGATCTCACTGATAATTGGAATTTAAGAAACAAACAGAGGATCATAAAGGAAGAGAAGAAAAAAGGAAGCAAGATAAAACCAGAGAAGAAGTCAATGCAAAGAGAAACTTAATCTCGGGAAACAAACTGAGGGTTTCTGAAGGAGATGGGGGTGGGGAAATGGGGTGGCTGGTGATGGGCATCAGGAAGGTATGTGCTATGGTGAGCACTGTGTGGTATGTGAAGCAGAAGGATCTCATCTGTACTCCTGAAACAACACATTATTTGATCATAATAAAAAAGTAGTGAAAGAAAACCTTTTAGAATACAAATGTAAACAAAGTAAAAATAAATAAAGAAATAATCTTATTGATAAAAAGGAAGGAAGCAAATAAGCCACTAGGCGACCTGGAGTCACTGCATTCTAATTTCAAGCTCAATTACAAGCTGTTGTCATCAAAACAGTATTGTACTGCATAAAATCTAACACACAGGACAACAACAGAATGCTCGGAAACTGAGAATCATTGTACTTCTGGCAATGTTTATTCATTCATATAGTAAAGGTATATTTCTTAGCTCTGATAGAATTATGAACTCTGAACGGGAATTAATAATATTGATGTCCTGTTCCAACGTTTCTTTCAATAAATGCAGTTTGTAAACATACTGTTTTATATAAATATATATTATAAAATAAGGATGATTTAGAATCCACACTTTTAAGAAAAATTAAATTCACTTTAATAAACCTACCACGGAAAAAGAAATGCAGATCTCCATCATCACAAATGAGAACCTCACAAAAGAAGACAATCAGATACTGTCTGGTGGAAGAATAGAATACTACTTAAGTAGTTCTGCCCAAATGTCCAACGTGTTGAAAGCTATAGATCCAGTTACTCATTTACAAAAACAGATGTCAGAGAAAAGTACTAACAAAGAGTATGAAGATGTTGCCAGTGAAGTCCGCAGTGTATATATTCTGACAGGAAAAACGTTTTCCTGACAAATAAACAGTAGGACAGGAAGGAGGGAAAGAAGAGAAGAAGGAAAGGAAAGGAAAGAAAGGAAAGAAGAAACCTCAGAAACTAACACACACATGTATGGTTTTAACTTATGACACAGCAACAGAAAATACACAATGGGGAAAGGAAGGTTTCTTCAGTGAATCATACTGGTTAAACTGGACACTAAATGCAGAAGAATGTGACTGGATCACTTTGTTACACTGCACATACAAATTATGAATGGATGAGTGAATTGAACAGAAGAACTGAATCCATAATCCAGTTAGTCAGTTTCTCCATATTGGTTTTGGTGAAGAGTCTCTTACATCAGACACAAAAAGCAAAGGCAACATAAGCAAAAATGAACAAGTGGAAGGACATCAAACTGAAATTTCTGCATGACAAAAGAAACCATCAAACCCTTAAAGGTAACCTCCCCAATGAGAAAAAATATATGCACATCCTATGTGTAAGAAGAGGCTAACATCCAAAATACACAAAACGCTCCTTCAAATCCAAACACAAACTGAATAAAAACGGGAGAATATGTGAATAGGCACTTTCCAAAGAAGGCATACATGTAGCCAACAGACACAGAAAATTGTTCAACATTACTAATTGTTATCAGGGAAACAGAAGTCAAAACCCCAATCAGCTATCATCTAACAAGTGTGGGAACCACAGTCATCCCAGAAACAGACACCAGGTGTGGTCAAGGGTGTGTACACAAGGGGACCCTGTGCACTGTTTGTGGGAATGGAAATTGGTACAGCCACGTGACAAATGCTTTGGAGGTTTTGGGAAAAATTAAGACAACTACCACATAACCTGGTCATTGCTCTTCTAAGTATTTCTTTGGTGAACACAAAAACACTCCCTGCAAAAGAGAGATGCACTCCCATGTTCATAGCAGCCTTATTCACAATAACCTGACATGGAAACATCGACCTTGGGAACCTTATGCCAAGTGACTCAGACACAGAGAGACAAACACCAGAGACTCTCATGGACATTCTACATGGGGAAAAAAAGTACTGAATGCTTTGATAATGAAAAGAGATGGGTGGTTGCCAGATTCAGGGATGGTGGGGGTCAATGGGTAAAGGTCGTCAAAGGTGCCATGTTTGTGTGATAAAATCCACAAGTCATGGAATGTTCTGTGCAGCACGGGGATGAATGCTAACCCTGAAGGATGGGGCACAGGCTCCCCCACTACTTGAAAGTGCAGTGTTCTTAGGAAAACTTCCAGCAGAAATGGTGTAAATGGAAAAAGGAATTACCATTCATTTCCGCAGAAAAATGAGTGAGCATGCTCAGACACCAAAACGTCCATCTCTTTGGCTCTTCTTAGGCCTCAGGACACAACATCCTAACATATGCCCAAAATAAATAGAGATAAAGCACAGCAAGATGCTCACAGACAAAATTCAAAGTACTGGTGGTTGGATGCGGAGAGCAGTGCCCAGGAAGGAGCTGGGTGGGGTGCACGCTGCCTCTGTAGTGGTTCCCCATAAAACATGCTGAATGTGATACCCATTTTTGAGTTTTTTCACAAGAGAAGTCCTCTTCAGGTTTCTTCCTTCTATTGGAGTTGGGCAGTAACATTGATCTTTCAAAAAAAGCCAGGAGTCTTACCATGAACTTTGAGAAAATGGGGAAGACCTGTACCTGAAAGTTGCTGAGGGGGTAGAAGTTCAGAATTCTTGACACAAACATCAGCAGGTCCACTCTGAAAGGCACCTTCCTCATTAAGTGGAACAAGGACTACCTCCTACCCCCAGAAACCTCCTCCTTTGCCTTGCTTGGGACAACCCACAAGAGCTCAGAGTTACCTCAATTGCTCCTTTCTCCTATTCCCAATATTGAACCCATAGCAAGTCCTGTGATCTCCATCATCAATAGGTACCTAGAATAGCTCTAACTCCTCCTTCCAAGGCTGCCTCTCTGGTCCACAGTGGAGACCATCTCTTGCCTGAGTTCCTGGAAAAGCTTCCTCATCGACCTCCCTTGCCCATCCTCAACCCTGTGTCATCTGTTCTCAACACTTTTGCCAGGAAGGCCCAGTAAAATAGGGTCCCATGGGGTCAGAGCCATGCCAAGGCTTTCTGTCACACTACTGTCACCTCCCTGAGGTCATGTCCTAAGCTGTCTCCTGTGGGCACAGGGCTTGCTGCTCCTGCACATTCCTGGTATGTTCCTGCCCCAGGGCCTTTGCATATTTTTTCCTTACAATTTAGAAGGCTTTTGGTGTGATATCACTCACCTTCTTTTGAAATTGACTCAAGCATCACCTTCCTAGTGAAGACTCACCTCACCTGCCCACGAGAATAGCAAGCACCACTGCCCACCCCCCCAGAACCTCAGCCCTGTCTCCCGCTTTCTATTTCCAGAACAGTTGTTATAGTCATCAAGCCATCTAGGCAAGGGAGAAATGGAACCCTTTTCGGATGGTTTCACCACAGACTCCCTCCAATTTCTTAGTCCAACATGCTGGGGGAAAAGGTGACCAGAGCACTTGCACAGCCAGGATGCCCAGGACTATGGGTCCCCCTCTGGCACCCTGAAGACCATCAGGAAAATGAGCCATAAGAGGAATCCACCCGCACATGAAACCTGAAACCAGACACCTTCCTTGATTCCAGGTTAGCGCACATACATCCTCCCCTTGCCTGATGTGCTCATCTGAGAAAGCTGAGCGGAGAAGCATCCCAGGGTCCACATCTCCCTCTCGCCAAGGTCTGGGATACAGACATCTCTCCCCGCACCAGCCAACTGTGATTGACGTCTGGCATCCTCCCGTGCTGGGGCAGAACAGTGTGCCTGCCCCTCTCTTGTGTGATGTCATCACAAACCAGGCTTTGCTGCACACTTTTCAGGAAGGAACCTGCAGCAGCAACAGCAGCACATGGATCAGTCTCAGTCTCACACATCAGGGCCCATGTGGAACTAGAGCTTCAAGGAGACTGGTGTGCCATGTGGCCTTGGAACCTAATGGCAGGAGCTGAGATTTCAGTTACAAATGAAAACCAGCCTCTTCTACAGAACAGGGGAAAGCGGAGTGTTTCTCAGGGGTGTGGCTCTGGGAGAAGTGCTTCTGCTGGCTGAATTCACAGGCACCAGGCACAGGACACCTGCGGTGCCTCCTACAAGGAAGCAAGGGGGACACTAGGCAAGAATCCATAGTGCTGTCTGTGGGCTGCTTCACATCATGCCCCCTGCTGAGACAAGGGCTGGAGAACCAAACAGGAAGCAAGTTTCCTATCACATCTGTAGCAGGGCTGGGGAGCAGAGCCCTGTCCCTGGAGCAAGGTGGACTGTGCATCACGAGCGAAGGCACACAGCCATGGCCTGAGTGTCCCAGCAATCTGATTGGACTCCCCTGCCAGCCTCACACCTGACACGGTGACTTCTAAGACCCGGAGACTGCTTTCCACTCCAGCTCACTGCTGCTTACTGAGAAAGAAACTCCAGGCTCAGAAACCTGTTCATCATTATCTCTGGAATTCCCTGGTTTTGTCTACACTGGCCCAGCCAGGTGTCTCTTCCAGATCATTCCTCCAGTGCCCTAGGGTTTCGAGCTACCTTCAAGCTGCCCTTCAAAAGGCAGGAACAGGTCCATTTAAGCAGACCAGCCAGCGACTCTGTGTGCAGGAAACTCAGACAACATCCTCCCTGAACACCAATGCTTCCAAGTCGAAGCTTCAAACCCTTACTCACAGCATGGAGCACCACGACAGCATGAACTCTGCTCTATCAAATCTCTTGTCTCCCATTCCTTCAAATCAGAAACCAAGCTCCAGTCACCAGTCTATTTTCCCTCAGTGGTAAGGAAAAGGATAGAATAAAACACTGTGTGGGTAGAGCACACTTCGATCCAAATAGAATTCCATGTTCCTTCTCATATGGGCAGCCCGACATTGCCCACACCAATGAGTGGGACCAAAAGTTCAGTCCTCATTTATATACCTAACCTTGTGTTTTTACTGTTGATATTTTGATCTCGAAGTCAATGTCTATACTGCCTTCTTGAAATAGCAAGAATTATAATGACGTGGTCATGTAAAGTTCTGGGTCTCCATAACCAGACAACACAGCTCTGGTTCTGATAAGGATGAAGACACAACCTCTTCCCAGGAAGCAAAGCCCACACCCTCAGGGATCCTGACATGCCTCACTGGTGATGAGCTCCTTTGCTCCATTGAGTTGTCTGAGGACAAAGGATGCAGGCACCCTCCAGGGCTCATTCTGTTTTCTTCATCAATTCCCCAGTTCTAGCCACAAGGGACTCACTGGGTCAGGTTTCAGAACCCAGGATGGGCCCCCAGGTAAGCACCTCCCACCCCCCCTACCCCACACAGGGAAGGTAGATGTTTTCTGGGAACACAGTGAGCTTCTTCCTCAGCTACTCAACCACATACACTCCTCCATTTATCCTCCTCACAAAGGCCACTGTGCCCTATTACAGCCCCACCATTGTGCTTTACTTTAAAAACTATTTTCTAATATTTTAATGTGGTTCATGGAAGAGAAAAACATGAACACCCACAAAGAATTATTTTAATATTTCAGGAGATTTGTTTCCCATTGTTTAATTAAAACAGGAAATAAAAATGCACAGATAGCCCCTTCCTCTAGCAGGTTTGACTCATTGCGGTGACTTAGAGGAGAGCAGGAAATACAAGAGAAACAAATGTTCTGATGGCCCATTGTTTCCATCATCAAGGTTGTGAAACTCCACACACACTCAAGAGAAAGAAGCCCAAACCAGTGTCTTGGCCTGGCAACATGGAGAAGTCTGAACTGGAGGGACAGGGATAGATGAAGAGCTCATGTGTGTTGGCTCAGGCTGGTGGCACAGGAAAAGGGGCTCTGGCAGCTCTCCCCTCAGGCCTCATCTGTCGTCAGCCAGGAACCTGTTCACAGCCCCGACCTGTCACAACTGTCACACGGGAGACACACAGCCTCCTCTGGAGCCAGCCCTGCCCACACCATCCTGCAGAATGCAGTCTGGCTCTCCTCTGTGACCCCTGGCAGCTCTACCCACACCTGGAACTCCCCTGTCTGCTGCAATGCCCCAGGATTCCCCCCTCTTGTCAAAATTATACTGGCCCAAGGCTTTCATAAATGTGTCATACTTTTCTCAACTCACCTTCCTACCTGGGCAAACTGTGAGTAACATATCAATGGGATATAAACATGCTCTGAGATCTGAGGACTCCTTGTGCAATAAAATACCATAGCCTATGACGGTGATAAAACCATTATTTACAGAATAATACAGCCCAAAACACCTCATTGTTAGTTGCTCTTCATTAGCAACTATAGTGAAATATTAATTACACAGTTTCTGTGTAAAAAGCCTTTCCCTAGATGTTACCTTCCAGCAATTTCATGAGGAGAAACAAAATCTGGGATAACCTGACTCACTCAGCATCACGCAAACAGTTCCAGAATTCACTCCAGGGCTCCTGAAGCCCGCCAAACCCTTTGAGGCCACCAGCATGCCTCTATCCAGGAGAATTCCCAAAGATTCTCCTTCTGACTCCACCACCAAAGAAACTACAAAGAAAGTACAGCATGTCAAAATATCTAGATGATACATTTAGTCAATCCCGAAAGTCAGGCTTTACTTTTAAACGGTGAAAGCCTACTTTGAATAATTTTGAATTATCCCTCTACCTTAATTGGAACTCTATAGATGAAAGCACTGATCAGTTATGAAACATCACCTTTGATGAATGACAAGACATTATCCATGTCTCTCTCTGGCCGCAAAAAGACACCTAACTCCAGATGTTTGCCATTTGACCATACCTTAGGCCCAAGTGAATAAATGCTGTAAGATCAAGGATCAAATTATATGTTAAAAACACACAAAGAGTAAATCTCATATTCCCTCCCTAATACAAGTGATTTCCTAGGAAACAGAAGTTCAGATTACATTTTGTAAGCAGTAAATGAACAGAGAAAATGGTATTCCCTGCAATGTTCTACCTGCAGGGAAAGTAAGTAACTCTTGCACCAAATCCAGAATGTGGACAGCTACTTAAGTTTTAAGAAAAGAGAAAAGCCCAGGTGGTTTTGTGTTAAAAAGAAGTCTTACCTCCAGTCCTGACACGTAAGTGACATTGCACCCGATGTACCTGCTGGTTTCTCAGAACAGTGACGTCCTGTGACAAGCTGCATGACTGAAGCAGTTGTTCAAAATGTTGGGTCTCCTGGAGCCAAATCAGAGAAGTGTTGTTAGGTGGAGATAAGAAGGCACCTCTGACCTAAGGCTGGCACACCTGCTTCTGTTCCTGGGACAAGGGAAAACACAGACTCCTTTTCTTTTTTTTCTGTTTTGGAAACACATACTTGTTTCTTAAGTAGTAATTATCAACATTCTAAAGTAGACCAATGATAGTCTTTTTCAGAGAAGTGAAGTTATCCTTCCAAAGGAACACCTCAACTCACCTGTTCCTCATGCAAATTGAATGGGGTCTGGTTTCCTCCAGCTTTCAGGCCCCCACCTTGTGGACACTCCGGCAGCATCCTGAGAGCCCATTACCACCATTCCCTGGGACATGGGGAACAATGGTAAAATTGAGGGATGGCACTGGGGCTGTTGCCGACACATTTGTGTCTGAGGTGGGGACAGGAACCTGGAAGACCTGCTGGAGGGATCCTCATAGCCCATTACCACCATCCCTGGGGAACACGGGCTGGTGGGTGTGGGGGAGACAATGCTGAAGCTGGGGGATGGCTCTGGGGCTTCTTAGTGCCACACTTGTGCCTGGGGGTGGGGGGAGGAACCAGGAGGACCCTGGTGCACAAATCTGACAGCCCATTACCACCAAACCCGCGAACAGGGAGCAAAATATTGAAGCTGGGGAACTTATCTGGGGCTTGTTAGCGCCACACCTTTGGGGGGGTGGGGAACAGGGAATACCCTGCTGAACTTGGGGTCTTGCTCAAGGTCCATTACCTGCACGGTGCAGGGGATGGGAGGAACCCCACTGAAGTTGGGGACTGTGTGCTGTCTTTACTTGCACTCTTCCTGGGAACATGGGAAACCCTGAAATGTCTGCAACCCATCCCACAAAAGCTTGGGTGAGTGAGCGCCCTGGAGTTCAGGGGTGTGGGGGACAGGGCCAGTTGATGGACATTGGGCAGAAGAGACTTTCAAGGGAAAAAAAAACCCACCTGAATCTCCACAATGAGCTCGCTTCATGTGCCCTTTGAGGACACTACCCTGGGGACCCCCAGGCCAGCACACAGCCCACACTGTGGGGGAAGCAGGACACTCACTCAGGGTCTCTCCCAGCTCCTTTGTCCCTGCTCTACCTCTGCACACTAAGGCACATCTGGGTCCACCCACAGAGGACATAGCTCCACCCCCACATGCTGATCAGTTGGGGAGGGTGGTGCCCTGAGCCCATTGGATGTTGCGCCTGCCTGTACCTGGCGACCCGCCTTTACACCCACATCTCTCCGTTTTTGCACGTCCTCGGATGTGGTTCCTCCTCGCTCATGCACCTGGCTCTGTGGGGCAGCCATTGGTGGGTCGTGGGCAGGGTCCCTCCTCCCCCAGACATCTGGCCACTTTTGGAGACCCCTCTGACTATAGACCACCATCAGAACCCTGCCCCTTCCATTCCTGCACCAGCCCTGCCTGTGCAGCAGTTCCTGGCTCCTGGCAAGGTCAGGTGCTCTCTGACCTTCCCAGGCTTGGGCTTTAGGAAATGCAAATGTTGGGGTGCCTGGGTGGCTCAGTCATTAAGCATGTGCCTTCAGCTCAGATCTTTATCCCAGGATATCCTTATCCAGCCCTGCTTCTGGCTCCCAGCTCAGCGGGAGGCCTGCTTCTCCCTCTCCCATTCCCCCTGCTTGTGTTCTCTCTCTCACTGTGTCTCTGTTAGATAATAAAATCTTAGAGAAAAAAAAAAAGGAAATGCAATGGTTTCCCACATTTCCAAGGCAATTTTAAGACGCAAAAGCAATGCTCTAAGTGGGAGGAACTCCACCTTCTGGTCTCCCCCATGGAGTAGGTAGTGCTTCTCAGACCTTACCAGCATCCTTCTAGGATGAGCCCATTTGTGCTGGAATATATATTCATATGCTTGGTTCTGCAGGGAAGCTTCAGGGTAAACAAGAACAGATCCCTTTCCCTGCTGTTGGAGTTGTGAACCAGGAACATTGATTTTTTTCACTTAGAAAACATTGTTATTGTCAATGTTAGGTACCCCAATAATGGCTCCGTGATTAAAGGAGTGAGACTGATACAAAGCGAAGGTCAGGTAAAGCTTTATTTCATGCCAAGCATCAAGAATCAGACCGAACGTTCAAGGCCACACCTCTTACAAGAGAGGGCGACCTTTCTCTGTTTCACAGACCAGTTTTTAAGGGAAAAGGCCATGTGGTTGGACCTGGCCACACACAAGTGGCCAGTGAGATTGTAACACACAGAGGAAACTCCACAGTTACTTTAGGTCACACATAAGTGACCAATTGAATTACAATTTACCCTATAGTAGACATTTGACCTAGCCTATCACCTTGGTTAGAATTGGCGCCCAAAAGGCTCCCAAGGGCAGGTCCCATACTCCTTGGTAGCTAGGGAGACAGTATGCAATCCCCAATGATCGGATGTCTCCACCTGGCCTGACCCACACTTGTATCTGGGCTTTGTTACCTGGGGCTGGTTTCTGGGACTTGTTTTTCAGTAAGTCCTTGGGGGAAGGGGGACAGGGGCAGTTTAAGGGTTAAACAACAAGGTTATTGTTTAACCTGGATGGAAGCCTGTGGTTAAATGGGTCTTTCAACACTAAAGAAACAAACCACTTTAAACATTTTAGAGAGAGAAGAGAATTTATTCAAACCCAACAGCTGCCTGGGAGACACAATCTTCACAACAAAGGGAGTGCCCCAGGGGAGGAACATTTGGAGCAGGTTTCTACATTCAGTCTGTTTTGTTTTACATACAGAGTGACACATCATCATAAGGAAGAACATTCCAGAAAGTTACAGAAAAATAAAAAGTTACTTTTTCTTATGCTTTCAGTATATACAAGTCAGTATGATTTTAATCTTATGGGAGCAGGAGAGGTCCTTTTGTTCATTTTTTTCTTTCTTTCTTAAAATTGTATTTATTTTTTTTTTTTTTAATTTTTTAGTTTACTTGACAGAGCTCACAAGTAGGCAGAGGGGCCGTCAGAGAGGAGGAACAGTCTCCCTGCTGAGCACAGAGCCTGATGCGGGTCTCGATCCCAGGACCCTGAGATCATCACCTGAGCTAAAGGCAGAGGCGTTAACCCATTGAGCCACCCAGGCGCCCCTCCTTTTGTTTTTCTTATCTTTATGTTTGCAGTAGCATTTTTTTTGGTTCTCTTTTTATTCCCAAAGGAGATGTATAACATGTGCTTGGAGCAGAAATAGGGCCCATGATCTGAGGTTTTGCTAGTCATTTTGAGCTTGGTAAAATGTTAAAGGACAGCTTCCCTGGGAGCCCAGGATCTGGCCCTTGGATGGTAAAAGACAAATATTTCCATTATCACTCTAATTACTACTAAAGAGAGGAATGTGAGAGAAAAGCACTTTTAACAATACTCCCAAGAAATCAAAATGATGCCTACGGAAGGTTACCTGTTCCATGGTCAACACAGGTAACAGAGGTGTTCAGAGAAGCTGGTCTCCTCCCTTTCTCCTTCCCAAATCTCTGACGCACACAGATAATTTAAAGTCAGAATTTTAGAACCTTCTGACATCTTAGAGATGTCTGGCACCATTCCCTTGGACTACAGAAGAAAACAGAGTAGCTCATTATCATAACACTAATTTAAACATGAAGTCCCCCTAAAGCTTGGATACACTGTCTTAGTTCTTACCCTGTAGATTTTGGCTAATGTAAGTCATAGTCATACTATATAGACACTAAGATGGTTGGGAAGTAAGTAATCGTGGGTAAGGGAATAGTTTAGTAAAGTTTATAAACATTGTCTCGCTTTTTAGAAGAGGCTGAGCTGAGTATTTTTAAATACTATTTCAGGGGCGCCTGGGTGGCTCAGTGGGTTAAGTCTCTGCCTTTGGCTCACGTCATGATCTCAGGGTCCTAGGATTGAGCCCTGCATCAGGCTCTCTGCTCAGCAGGGAGCCTGTGTACGCTCTCTCTCTGCCTGCCTCTCTGCCTGCTTGTGATCTCTCTCTCTCTGTCAAATAAATAAAACTGTTAAAAATACTATTTCAGACCTGTCTTGCAGCACACTCTGAACATACCAGAACCTGAATCAATTTAAAAATATAGCTCTTTCAGTAACTTTAGTATCAGAAAAATATTAAAATGTCTCTATTCCTAGGGATCTCTGCTTATCTTACTCAGAGGTCCCCCACTCTTAATGATCATGATGGGCAGAGGTAAAAAGGCCAGGTGAATTCATTCCAGCTGACCACACAACAAGAAAATCCTGAGACTTGAGATGTTCCCGATCGAGAAGACCAAGGATGAGGGAAATATATCATGTATGGAATAACAAGGTATTTGGAATCAGTTTGGGGATATCACTTAGGTTTCTGATACTAAACTCCTCTGTGACTCAAATCATCTCTGATTCCCTGTCTAGCAATCCAGAAAATGTGACTAACATCTATTTTGTAGTTTGGAAGTTTAAGCGGGAGGAGGGAGAATTCCACAAAGAGCCAGTGTGATGTCTCTCAAGAGCAGGTGCTCAGGAAGCCAGGATTACTATTGGGGGTCTATTTCTTTTTCAGAAGAAAGAACACATGTTGAATCCATGTTTATAAGAGATGACTCACAAGATGATTTTCAAACCTTAAGGAAGGTCAAGAATCTGTTATTGTGTCGTATTTCACACAGAAAGCATGCTGTTGGAGTTTTGAGGATGATACAATAGCATCATCACTATGTGGTGCTTCCCATTTCCATACAACCATGTTGTCCCACTTTGCTCAGGGCCACCTGAAAGGGCAGCTTGGGCGGGGGTTACCATCAACACTAGGAGTGGGGAACTTCCCATTTCCACATGGCCATGTTGTCTCTCTTAGCTCACGGCTACCAAAAAGGGCAGCTGTGGGGGGGACCACAGGCCAAGCCTGCCATTTTTGGCTAGGACAGGCACAACTCTGACTTAAGGCTCAAGTCCTGTCTAGCTAATTATACTACTCATCACAGATAGTGCCATTGTCTGCAAGCTCAGATGTAGGGAGAGTTGAGAAATTCCCTTATGAGTACTTCTCTGGCCTTTAGGAAATGTAGCAGTTACATTTAATTTTTAAACAATGGCTCAATTCTCCTGTGCTCCAGGAATATAATCTAGTTAATATCAGGCTTTAAAATGTGTAGACTTGGGACACCTGGGTGGCTCAGTCAGTTAAGCCACTGCCTTCAGCTCAGGTCATGATCCCAGGGTCCTGGGATCGAGTCCTGCATCAGGCTCCTTGCTCCTCGGGGAGCCTGCTTCTCTCTCCCCTCTGCCTGCCACTCTGCCTTCTTGTGTGCTCTCTCTCTCTCTGATAAATAAAAATTTTAAAAAAATGTGTAGACTTGCTTCATGGCCCAACATTTCACCTACTTGGGTAAATATCCTAGGACCACTTGAAAATAATGTATTCTGTACTTAATGTGTAATGTTCCATATATGTCAATTAGGTCACATTTGTTACAAATGTTTCATCTGCTTTTTCTATCAGCTATTGAGAAAGGTCTTGAATATTTTATTTCAAGCAATGCTACTCTAGTCAACATTGTATTGGAGAATCTACCAAGTGTTATAAGGCAAGAGAAACAAAAATAAGATTTAAGGGAGTAATTGTGACTATTTACAGATTCTGTGAGGGTGTACACAGGAAATATAGTCTATAAATGCACTATTAGAATTAAAAATGGAAAACCTGTTGGGGCGCCTGGGTGGCTCAGTGGGCTAAAGCCTCTGCCTTTGGTTCAGCTCATGATCCCAGGGACCTGGGATTGAGTCCCACATCAGGCACTCTGCTCAGTAGGGAGTCTGCTTCCTCCTCTCTCTCTGCCTACTTGTGATCTCTGTCTGTCAAATAAATAAAAAAAACTTTAAAAAAAAATGGAAAACTTGCAAATCCTAGAACCAAGAAAGCAATCCAGAAAGCTGCCCGGGGGAAGAGATTTCTTATGGATGGAGGGAAGAATATCAGAATAGCATCAGTCCTGTCTACAGAGACCTGGCAATCCAGAAAGGACTGGCAAGACATATTCAGGATACTAAATGAGAACAGCATGCAGCCAATGATCCCTTATCCAACAAGGGTGTCATTCAAGGAAAAATAATACGTATTCTTCTGTAGTTGTTTCAAAAAATAGAAACAGAAGGACAATTTCCAAACTTTCTATGAGGCCAGCATTACCTTGATTCCAAAACCAGGCAAAGACCCCATCAAAAAGGAGAATTACAGAGCAATATCCCTGATGAACATGGGTGCCAAAATACTCAACAAGATCCTAGCCAATAGGATCCAACAGTAAATTAAAAGGATTATCCATCATGACCAGCTGGAATTTATTCCTGGGATGCAAGTTTGTGGTTCAATGTTTGCAAATCAATGAACACGATAGAGCACATTAACCAAAGAAAAGACAAGAACCATAGGATCCTCTCAATTAATGAAGAAAACGTATTTGACAAAATACAGCACACTTTCCTGGTTAAAACTCTTTGGAGTGTAGGCATAGAGGGGACATTCCTCAGTTTAATTAAAACCATCTATGAGGGACGCCTGGGTCATTCAGTTGGTTACACGGCCACCTTCAGCTCAGGTCATGATCCCAGCATCCTGGGATCGAGTCCCACATCGGGCTCCTTGCTCGGCAGGGAGCCTGCTTCTCCCTCTGCCTCTGCCTGCCACTCTATCTGCCTGTGCTCTCTCCCTCTCTCTCTGACAAATAAATAAATTTAAAAACAAATTTAAAAAAATCTATGAAAAGCCCTCAGCGAATACCATTCTCAATGGGGAAAAGCTGGGGGCCTTTTCCTTAAGAGCAGGAACACAGCAGGGATGCCCACTCTTACCACTATCGTTCAATGTAGTACTAGAAGTCCTAGCCTCATCAATCAGATTACAGGATGAAATAAAAGGTACCCAAATTGGCAAAGAAGTCAAACTCTCTCTTCAGAGATGATAAAATACTTCATTTGGAAAACCCAAAAGACTCCACTCCCAAATTACTGGAACTCATACAGCAATTCAGTAATGTGACAGGATACAAAATCAATGCACAGAAATCTGTTGCTTTTCTATACACTAACAATGTAACTGTAGAAAGAGAAATTAGGGAATTGATTCCATTTACAATAGCACCAAAAACTGAGATACCTTGGAATAAACCTAACCAAAGAGGTAAAGCATCTATCCTCTAGAAACTATAGAACACTTATAAAAGAAATGAAGGAAGACACAAAAAGATGGAAAACCAATCCATGCTCATGAATCAGAAGAATAAACATAGCTAAAATGTCTATGCTGCCCAGAGCAATTTACACTTTCAACACCATCCCTATAAAAATACCACTGGCACTTTTCATCGAGGTGGAACAAACAATCCTAAAACTTATATGGAACCAGAAAAGACTCCACCCAGCCAGAGAAATGTTGAAGAAAACCAAAGCTGGGGGCATCACAATGACTGATTTTAAGCTATATTCCAAAGCTGTGACAGCATGGTTTTCACACAAAAACAGACACATAGATCAATGGAACAGAATAAAGACCCCAGAAATTGACCCTCAGCTCTATGGTCACATCATGTTTGACAAAGCAGGAATGAATATCCAATGGAAAAAAGGCAGTCTCTCCAATTAATGGGGCTGGTAAAATTAGACAGCCACACACAGATTGAAACTCAACCATTCTCTTACATTACACACAAAGATAAACTCAAAATGGATGGAAGACCTCAATGTGAGACAGAAATCCATCAAAATCCTAGAGGAGAATATAGGCAATCGCCTCTTCGACATCAGCCACAGCAACTTCTTCCTATACACATCAGCAAAGGCAAGGGAAATGAAAGCAAAAGTGACCTATTAGGACTTTGTCAAGATAAAATGCTTCTGCACATCAAAGGCAACAGTCAACAAAACAAAGAGGCAATCCCTCGAATGGGAGATGTTTGGAAATGATATGTCATATAAAGGGCTGGTATCCAAGATCTATAAAGAACTTCTCAAACTCAACACCCAACAAGGAAATAACCCAATCAAGAAATGGGCAGAAGACATGAACAGACATTTCTCCAAAGACATGCACATGGCTAACAGACACATGGCAACATGTTCAACATCACTTGCCATCAGGGAAATACAAATCAAAACCACAATAAGATAACACCTTACACCAGTTAGAGTGGCCAAAATTAACAAGTCAGGAAACGAAAGATGTTGGCGAGGTTGTGGAGAAAGGGGAACCCTCCTACACTATTGGTGGGAAAGCAAGCTGGTGCAGCTGCTCTGGAAAACAGTATGGAGGTTCCTCAAGATGTTAAAAATAGAAATACCCTACCACCCAGGAATTTCACTACTGAGTATTTGCCCCAAGGATACAGACATAGTGAAAAGAAGGGGCACCTGCACCCCAATGTTCCTAGCAGCAATGGCCACAATAGCCAAACTGTAGAAGGAGCTGAGATGACCTTCAACACATAAATGGCTAAAGAAGACAGCATTCATATATACGATGGAATCTTCCTCAGCCATCAGAAAAGATGCATACCTACCATTTGCACCAACATGGATGGAACTGGAGGGAATTATGCTGAATGAAACAAGTCAGGCAGAGAAGGACAATTACCATATGGTTTCACTCATATGTGGGATGTATGGAATAGTGTGAAAGACCATAGGGGAAGGGAGGGAAAATTGAATGGGAAGAAATCAGAGAGGGAGACAAACCATGAGAGACCCTGGACTCTGGGAACCAAACTGAGGGTTACAGAGGGGAGGGGGATGGGGTAACAGTGTGATGGGTATCATGGAGGGCACGTGTTGTGATGAGCACTGGGTGTTACATGCAATTTATGAATCATTGAACACTACATCAAAAACTAATGTACTATATGTGGGCTAACTGAACATAAATAAATAAATTTGCTTTTTACATTGAAAACAATAATGGGAACAGAATTTCAGAGTTGCATGAATAAATATTCTCACGATATGTTTCACAGCAGTGTAAATATACTTAACACTACCGACTTTATACTGAAAATGTTTAAAATGGCCAAATCAATGTTAGGATCTTTTACAATTTTTAAAAAGTACCTTCCGTATGATTCCATTTTTATAATGAATTTATTAATTTATTTTATAAAAGATTTAATTTATTTATTTGTCAGAGAGTGAGCACAGGCAGACAGAGTGGCAGGTAGAGGGAGAAGCAGACTCCCTGCTGAGCAAGGAGCCTGATGTGGGACTCGATCCCAGGACACTGGGATCATGACCTGAGCTGAAAGCAGCCACTTAACCAACTGAGCCACCCAGGCATCCCTATTAATTTATTTTAGAGAGAGAGAGAGAGAGAGAGGGCATGGCATGAGAGTTGTGGGAGAGGCACAAGGTGGAATAGAGAATTGTGAGCCCACACTGTACCGAACAAAGACCCTACATGCAGCTTGATCCCACACCATGAGATCACATCCTGAGCCAAATTCAAGAGTCAGTGGCTTACCCAACTGAGCCACCATCCATCTCCTTGGGCATTAGTATTGGTGCATTCCCTGCTCTCTCCACCATCGCTGTTCTGAACACTCCTGAAAATACATCTATGAAAAATCATGCCAGAGTTTCCTGGGGTGAGTCTGAGTAAGAGCACTGTTATGTAATGAGTGCACCTGCGTCCTGGGATGGGTGCTGCTCACTGTTTTCTCAGACAGGGGTGCCCATCACCCTTCTCTCCAGGGTGCCCCCATGTCCTCAGGCACCTGAGGGACACCCAGCCCAGGAATTCACCTTCTGTAGCAGAGGACAGATGGGACTTCTTTCTCTGGCCAGGACTATGAACCCTGATCCTGGGAAAGGAGAGCTCTCCTGGGACTCCTGGCCCAGCCAGGCAGCCATGGCCACTGTGTATTTGACAGAGCCAGTGCGGCTGGGCCATGGAGTGACTGAATGCCTGAAACAAGCCTTGTATGGGGCATGTGGGAGCAGCAGACCCTGCTTCTTGGGGAGCAGTGATGTATGTAGAAGGAGGGAGGCTGGGGTGGAGCTTTCTAAACCACACCACAGTCTCTCCCTTGGTTCTGAAACCAGCAGGAAGAAGCTCTGATGACAGAGACTCCAGGAGGATTCCCATCCAGGGAAAGGGGGCCTGCTGGAGGTCACTGAAGCTGTCATCCCCGCCGGCTGCAGGCCATTTGCACCTGCCGGAGCACCTCTGGTGCTTCATTAGCACGTAGTCTGTGTTGGTGTGTGGACAGTGTTTGGCCCACTCAGTGCTGGTGCACTTCCAGAGGTGGACTGAAACCCTTCCAGGGCCTGCTAGTGGGTCAGAGGAACCCCGCCCAGAGAAGCAGAGGATGTTCCTCTCCCTCCGGAGCTGGGGAAGGCAGCACCATCCTGGGGCAGGACCTGGGCCAGGCGTGTGTTCTTTCTGAAGTCCTTGCGTTCAGTGGGCATTGCTGTGCCTGAGAAAGGCCCTATCAGCCCCAGAGTTAGGAGACATGAGGGGCTGTCTCCCATCCTGACCCAGGATCATGACCTGAAATGATCCTGTCTTTAGGAGGACAGGTCTCCTTCAGCATCCAGGGAGGGGCAGGCCCTGCAAGAGCTCTTCATTCAAGGAGGAGTCATGGAGAGTGTGTGTGTCTCAGTGGCTCAGCAAATTAACAAACCAAACCCAAATGCTCAGGTTCTAATAGAAGCAGAATTTCAATGTCCTGTTTGGGAACAGCCACCTCCCCTCTTATGTGGCTTTGGGGGACCTCAGGGGAAGTCTTCCTTGTTCTTGTGCCCTCAGAGGGAGGAGCTGGCCCCATGTTCTGGGGTTCCCACCCTGTCCCACTGCTGAGGAAGAGCCACACACAGGGACCTGGTGTCAGGAGTATGGTCTCCCAGGGGTCTGGTGGCTGTATGGAAGGGCTGGATTGCTTTTGGGGAGAGGGTTGCTCACTGGTGACACTGTTCACCATCCCCCACTGCACTCTGCAGTCCAAGCTTTGTGCCCAGCTTAGGTCAATCACCAGCACCCCACATGCTCCTGCCATGGGAGTGATCATTCAGCATCACTGCATTGCACAGAGGCAGAGAGCGAGGCCCAGAGAAGGGAGGCAAATGGCTCCAGTCACAGGACTGGTCAGCAGAGGGGCTGGAAGGCCAGCCCTCCTGAGCCCCTATTAGCCCAGCCAGAGACTCCCTGAACCCAGAGCAAGCCCTCCCCTGCCTGCCCAGCCACACACTGGCCTCTGAGCTGGATGATGGACTGTTCTTCTTGGTCCTGAGGGTGTTGCTGGCTGGCTAGGAGGGGGAGTGCAGCTGGTGGGACTGGCTGTAGCTACAGGATGGAGTGACACGTCTGTGCTAGCTGGAGCCACACTCTGGTCTCCCTCCCGGAGCTTGCCTGGGAGCTGGAGTCTGGGTGCCCTAGGGGCCGGCACACAACAGGGTCTTCACTGACTAGGGAGCCATGGCCTCCAGAGAGAGTCCACTCTGCCCTCTCCCAGCCCCTGTGCCGCATCACCTCTCCTCACTGTGGGGCTCCAGGATCCGGAACCAGACCCCATAGGGCTGACTGGGCTGCAGGTTGTAATGAGTTTGCAGCCCCTGGAGCAGCTGGATTTCCTGGGGCTGGAGGGAGGACTGGTTGCAGTCAAGGACTGGGCTGGGGAAGATGCAGGGCCTTGTGGAGGGTGAAGGATGGGGCAGGAGCTGAGTCCTGGGGCCATTGATCATGTATAAAAGGGGCTGAAATCCCTGAATGCCCATGGGGTCCCTCATTACAGTAACAACACCCTCACGCTTGGTGTCCTGGTGGTGGACCCCTCCTCCCCAGCCTCCTTCCCACACCTCTGACTCCACCCAGGCCTGCAGCCAGGGAGAGGCTGGACCTCGGTCCCAGGGTCCTACCAGGAAGACGAGGAAGATGGAGCAGAGGAGAAGGGGAATGGGGTGGACTGCTCTTACCCCTGCCCTGAGTCAGCCTCCACTGCTGCCTGCAGGTCCTCTGATCCAGCCCTGCACTTAGCTGGATCCTGGGAGGCAGTCTGCATTCCTGGCCAGCTGGGTGGTGAGTATTCAGTGATCTTTGTGCTCCCAGATGTCCAACCCACCTGGCCTTTCACCCTGAGGCTTGCACCCAGGATAGGGATGGTTCCAGGGCTAAGTGGACTTTGGGGCCCCAGAGCCCTTGGTGGTGTTGAGGAAACATGGGGGATTGGTCATTTGCAGAGCCATGGGTATCATGCACATCTACCATGGGACTAGGTCATGGTACAGGTGCTGCATGCAGGTCCCCTGTGCACACCAGGCCCCCTCAGGAGGGAGACCTGTGTACCTGGTGCACCTATCTTTCACCTACCCTTGGAGGAATGGCCAAGTTCAAACATTTCCATGTCCAACCCTCAGGGACAGTCAGGAACCTAGGGTCAAGAGAGGCAGGGACTCACCCAGGAAAAATGAGGGGTATGGAGTCCAAGAAGTGGGGCTGCTCTCCAGTTCCAGGCCAACCCCAACCCTTCTGTGATGTTTGCTTTGGGGGTGAGAGCCCCTCAGATCCTCAGGGATAGCTACCCACCCCATCCCATGTGGGGACATGACCTTGGACATCCCCAGACAAGTAGAGGGATGTGTGCCTACACACACACACACACACACACACACACACACACACCCCACTCTGACTGCCCAGCTCAGGGTCAGAAGGGGTGGACACCCTGGGAGCGAGGTGGGTGACAAATGGGAAAGAAAGAGGTCGGAGACAGCTGGGCCATGGGGCAGGGGCATCAGGACCCCTGGCAAGAACCCAGATCCATAGCATGGGGATGGGAGATAGGCTGGTCAGTGGGTCCCCAAGGGGCCCAAGGGGGTTGCCAGGGTACTGGGAGAGGACAGGGTCTGGGGTCTGGTGTCCATCACCATACTGGGCTACTGGAAGTAGGAAGAGATATCCCCCCAAGTCCAGACAGGGTTACAGCACAAAAGGCCTCAGCTTACTCTTCTGTCAATTGGGCCACAGAGATGAAGTGTCCCTAGGGTCCCACATGCTTGTAGAAAAGTCTGTTGGTTTTGGATCTTCATCCCTGACCCCTGTGCTCCCAGTCCTGGGAAAATGTTTTGTACTCCCTCAAGGACCTTCTGAGCAGAGGACAGCCTGGGGGTTTGGGGGCCTGATGACCTGGGTTTGAAGAATGTGGCAGAGCACTGGACCACTGGTCTAGGGACCAAGGTCAGGACCCTCTTTGTTGTAGCCTCAAGGTCCCCATTTGGAAGAGGTTCCAGAGTCAGTGCTCTGGTCAGGGTGAGGAGGCCTTAGGAAGGAGCCAAGCATCAGGACAGGAGAGGGAAACAGGGAGAAGGTAGGCTTCTGAGGTTTCTCACCTCACCCCCGGAACCCCCAGGTCCTGTTCCTGGGGGACACACAGAGAAGACAAAGACAGAGAATGAACACAAAAGAGGGAACCAGAAGTCACAGACTTTCCTCAGTCAGGTTGGAAACAACATCCCATCATTTTGCTCCATTCTATTCCTTAGAGCACAGTCACACAGGCCATCCTCCCTGGAGGGGAGAGAATTCCACAGGGATGTGTGACCAGGATTCGGGAATGCCAGGAGCCACTGTGGGGACTGCCTGGCACATGGGCACAGACGAAGCCCTGGGACCTGGGCCTAAACCTAATGGGAGCCCCTGGAAGTCTGGGTCATGAGAGGACAAGGTTGGAATCAGTTCACAGCAACCTTCCCATGGGGGTTGGGAGACAGGCAGGAGGATGGTGGCTTTGCCTGGACCCCAGAGCAGTCCCAGGTCTCTCTGAGCTGTGTTCTATGCCCCACCCAGTCCTCAATTTAACCTTGCATTGCCACATGCGTGTCCCAGCCTCCTGTGATAGCAGGAGCATATGTAGAGATCCTACCAATGATGGTGTCCCTAGAAGCAGAAGCCAGAAGACCCCACTGTGCAGATGGGGATCCTGGGGAGGCCCTGAGAGGCACAGGGTCTTTCCAGGGTCACAGTCCTGGGCATGAGCAGGAGCCCGGTCTGAACCCAGCTCTGTGTCCTCACAGCGGGGACACCATCAGTACCCAGGCTGGGGTACCACGTGACCCATGGGTAGGCTGTGTGGGTGTCACTGTATGGACGGGGCATGGGGTAGAGGGTGAGCATTGAGCAGCTGGGGGAGGGGACCCCTGAGGGGGCTCTAGTGTGAGGTGGAAGTTGGGTAAGGGGTCCCTAGGAAGTGGTGACCTCACTTCCCTGACAACAGAGCCCAACAGAATTTGGAACGCAGGTAACCAGGCACCCACATTCCAGAGACAGCACCCTGCCCAGCTCATTTTGTTGGAGATCCTTGAAAGAACATGTTTGCATGTTGCATCCCAAAGTCTGGAGGCTGCAGGTAGAGGAACGCACACCCTGCAAACACTTTCCCTTGCTGGAGATGTCATATTAGGGCTCCCCAACCCTCTCATTTGGCCAGAAGTATGGAAAGGTGACACCATGAGGCCCAGAGGCAGTCCCCAGCCCCATACACTCTGATCCGACCTGTGCAGCCCTAGGTCCCCTCCCCATGCATCCATGCGTGTGTGTGTGTGTGTGTGTGTGTGTGTGTGTGTAAAGAAGACTCACATGGGGTGCACCCACCCCATTCAAGAGCAGGGGTCACATGCCCGGTGGGCAGGTCATGTTCAAACCTCAGGTCAAGGCTGTCTGGGTGGGATGAGGTGTCGGGGGCTGTGAGCTTCTCCCTAGGGTTTATCCTGTGTCCTGCATGTATGGGTCCCTTTCCCAGGTGTGGGGCTGTGCACTCATAGGTCTGTGTGTGATCTGGGAGCAGCAGGGGACTGGGCAAGAGGACAATGAGGATGGCCAGGCAGGGCTGTGATGCATCCAGGCCGGCTACCAGTCTCTGTCTTTGCAGAACATGAGGGATGATGAAACAGGGAGGAGGTTGGTGGACACCGGGTCCAACTCCCTGACACAGGGAGTGACCATAGGGGTCTCTCCAGGAGCAGGGACTGGGGAGGTCTGGGAAGGCCTCCAAAACTGTCCAGGCCACTGTCCTTGCTGGTACCACACCAGACTTTGGTCCAGCATACAGAGGCCAAGCCCAAGTGTGAGAAGGCCAGGGCTGGGTGTATGTGGGTGTCTGGGGATGGGATGGTGCTAGGTCCCACAGGCAGGAGAACCCAGAGGCTGATGTGGGGCCAGAAGCAAGGACTGGGCTCAGAGCACCCAGTGGGTGGACGGCAGTCCTGGAGATGTCCCAGTGAGGGTTCCTTCCTGGCTGTAGCTTCTCTGGGAGGCCCTGGGCTGAGCTCTATCTCTCCAAAGGCACATGAGCTTCTTCTTCATTCCAGGATCTCCAACAAAATGAGCTGGGCAGGGGGCTGTCTCTGGAATGTGGGGTCCTGGATACCTGGGTCTAGCTCTGAAGACCTAGAGCTGGCCCCAGCTTCATCCAAAGCTCCATAAGGGGGGATGGTGCCTGGAGAGACTTTAGCAGGAGACCAGGAGCCAGCACGTGACCAGGCACCTACCCACGGAAAGCCTGGCGCTGTCCTGGAAGAGCTGGCACCTGTTCCTTCCCAGCCCCTGCTCCTGTTCCTGCTCCTTTCCCTGCCCCTTCCCCTGTCCCAGCCCCTGCTCGAAACCCTGCTCCTGTCCCTGCCTCTCTCCTTGCCCCAGCCCCTGCTCCCACCCCTGTTCCGGCTCCTGCTCCTGTTCCTGCCCCTGCCGGAGCCACTCCCCTTCCCCTGCCCTGGCCTGTGCTGCTGCCCTTGCATCTGTCCAGGCTCCTGTCCCTGCCCCTATCCCTACTCCTGCTCCTGGGTGGTTTCCAGAGCCACATTCAGAGCCCACAGCCCTGCTCTTCATATAATTATCCTTTGTTCTATTCCCCAACCCTGAGGGCCAACAGGAATGTTTCATCCCCGACATGTATATTCTTTCTCTATGGTACATATTAACTGTTATTTTATCTTCCCATGTTCTGCATACTGTTTATTATTTCTTTTAAATAAAATTACTTGTTTACACTTGAGCGTGTCACGAGAGTTAAGCACATTCCCAACTCTGTGCCACTACACCACAGAACATCGCTGCAGGATATCTCCTTCCCCAAAGGAGACCCTGAACCCAAAGCCCTCCCTGCCCATTTCTCCTCCAGCCCGGCCTCTCACAATCCCTAAGCTGCTTTCTCTCTCTGTTCCTTTACCTGTTCTGGATGGTTCTATACGTGGAATCATACAATATGTGCCTTTGTGTCTGCCCACCTATTTTCAAAGGGGATTCATTTTTTTTTTCTGGTTTATGTGACAGAATTTCCCTTATTCGATATTGAAACCCCTGCTGGATTACAGATGAGATGTAATCATAGAGGCCCCTTTAGGAATTATGCAGAATCTCGAGGTCAAGACCCCTGTTCCTGCTGGTACACCATAGCCTGACCCCAAACAGGACACAGCTGGTTCATCCTGTGGCCCACACAGAAGCCAGGGAAATGCAGAAAGCTGGAAGACACACCACAGAGGGCAAATACATCTTTCACAACCCAAGGCCAGAGAAAAGTTTCATCTGACTCTTTTCCAAATCAGGCTCCAAGTCACAGGATTCCACAGGGACAGAGACCAAATGCATGCAAGTCTGGAGGGAGGATAGGCATCCAGGGAGTATATGTCAAAGATGTGGGAGCTCCTGGGGAAGGGCTATGGCAAAGGAAACCCTATGAAGGCAGAGTTGGTTACCCTCAGAGCAGCAGGTGTCTGGTCTGGGAATCGGCAGCCCTCGCGAGAATGTGAAGAACCAGAGGTCCAATGCAGGTTCCCTGGAGAGAAGGGTGATGGGCACTCCTGTTTGGGAGAACAGTGAGCAACACCCATTCCAGGCTGCAGGTGCGCCCATCACCTAGCAGTGCTCAGCCCCAGACTCAGCCCTGGAAACTCTGGCATGATTTTTCACAGATGTATTATCAAGAGTGTTCAGCACAGTGGTGGTGGGGAGAGCAGAGGACGGAACAACCCTAATGCTCAAGGAGATGGATGGGATCCACAGTCCCAGTCCTCATGATGGAATGTCCTGTAGCTACTGTCCCAGGGTTGTCCAGCCACAGGACCCGGGAATCCCCTCTTGAGACCCCCCTCCTGCCACCCTGCTCCTGGGAACATTCAGAATTGTTTGAGGAGGTGGAGAGGATCCAGGATGACAGCAGAGCCAAGGGGAAGGAATGTCAGCACTGGGAGGACAGAAGGATGTGCCCTGAGCCACCTTCCAGGGCCCAGGCTGTGATGCCCTCGGACCTCACCCCAAATAATGGCTCTTCATGTATGGACTGGACTTCTGCTCACCCCCTGCTTCCCTACCTCACTTATTCACCGTCTCATTCTTTACCCCCTTTCTCTTTCCCTTCCACCCCTCTCTTCTCTCCCCCACTGTATCACCCTCCCTGCCTCCCTCCCATCCTCCTTCTCTTCTCTCCCTCTCATCCTCCCTCACTCTCTCTCTTCTCTTCCTCCCTCCACCCCCTCCCTCACTCTCATCGTCCCTTACTCCCACCCTGCCATCTTCCTTCTCTCCTTTCCCTTTCTTGTTCACTACCTCCCTGCCTCCCCCATCCCTCCCTACCTTCCTCCTTTCATTCCTTCCCTCTTTTTCCTCCCTCCCTCCTTACTCTCCCTCCACTCCCTTCCTCCCTTATGTCCTCCTTCTTTCCAGGAAGATCTGGGGTCCCTGCTCTGTACTGAGCACTAGGGCTTCATCAGTGAGCACTCCTCTGAACCCACGTGGTCATGTCCACTGTGGGAGGTGACAGGGGGCAGTCCTCAGGGCTAGCAGTGGTGATGAGCACCAGGAATCTACTCCTGAGAACAGAGGCCTGTTGCACAAAGAAAAGAATGGAAAGACCCATGCTTAGCACTTCCTCTGGAAAAATCTAGTCCTGAAAAGTGATGAGAATTAAATATATCCTAGACTTCATGCAATGTGAGCGCTAATGGCCCACAGCTCTGATTCCTAAAAGCAACAAAGAATAAATCACCCAGCATCGACTGGGGGTTTATGACACAACTTTGCTGACCAAATGCCACTGTGTCATCCAACATTTCCAGGGCCTCCAAGTTTTCCCAAGGGTCTCTGTGATCCTCTGACTCTTCCATTGACCTCCTTGGGAAGCCCTGTCCTGATGTCTTCCTTATCTCCTGCCTTTTCTGCAACCCTTCTGTGGTCTCCCCTCCCCTCACCAGAGCCACCCTCACCAGGATTCCCCATGACCCTTGGCCAGGTGCCCACATCCCACAGTGAGCTCCATGAGCCCTGTTTTGTGTAAGGCCTGTGCACTCCCTTTGGGGTCACCTGGCTTCTCCGTTGAAGTGGCCTGCATCCTTCTGCACTGGGTCTCCTCTGATGAGTCTGTGAGGCCAGCCTGTGCCCATGTCATGAGCATGGAAGCAGGAGTCCAGAAAGTCCAGATGACCTGCTCCCAGTCCCAGCATTGGAGCCTGGGCTGAGAGTGGTGTCTGAGCAGAGGAGGAGTTGCGCCCAAGGAGCCTGAGGGAAGATGTACCACAGTGACCCCCCCAGGAGAAGAGTGAGCATTGTGGGGGCCTGGCGCTCAGGCCTGCTGGGAGACCACGTCCCACCCTCACTGGATCTGTTCCCAGGGCTGGAGGTCATCGGGGTATCCACCTTCCCAGGCTGCAGGCTGGCAGTGACTGGCAGGAGAGGGGCATGGCTGGTACAGGAGAGAGCCCTCAGGTACAGAGGCCCTCAGGTAGAGTAGAGCAGGTGCACTGGGGTAGACTGAGGGGGCATCAGCGGACAGCAATGTCTGCAGCTGGGGTTTCCACACAGGGCCCCTCCTGAGGTTCAGCCCAAGCTTGTCTGGATGGCCTATGTTCCCAAACACAAAGTCTGGCCCAGGACCTCCCCTCAAGCTCCTACTTCCAGTCCATTGTACTCAGCTCAAGTGTAAGAAATGGCCAATAGTTTAGGTGGTGTTGGGCGCACAGAGATGTGATTTTCTGGCCCATGCTGTAACACTGCTGGCATTTAAAAAATCTCAGGACTTTGATTCAAAAGTGGTAGAATGCCAGGGATCCCAGACAGCTTTCTGGAAACCTGCCTCTGTGCCTTGCAGCTCTCCCATCCCACCAGCTCTGCTCAGAACTCCTCCAGACCAAAGGCCCATGGTCTTGGATCCTCAGATGGCCCAATGTGCCTTCAAAAAGTGAACCAGGTGGGGGAGCAGGACACACTACAGATTCCAGTAAATCCTCTTCCCAGAAAGTGAGGGTACTACTGGACGAGCTGTCCAGAGGCACAGAAGTAACTGAGGAACATTTGAAGGTCAGGTAGAGACAGTGGGAATCTCAGATAGTTTTGCCTAGGGGTAGCTCCCATCCCCTAAACCCTCAGTATGATGGCTCTGCTGGGGGATGGGGGAGGGATCAGCCTGGAGGACCCGTGGCTCCACTGTCAGAGGTCGACAACTTGATTTGTGCACAGGTGGGAAAACCCAGCCACATTCCGGAGAATTTCTGGAAACAGTAGCCATCTCAGTGGCAGCCGACCCGGGAGGTCAACCTTCCAGCTGCCTGAGGTGGGATCAAGCCACACACCAGCACACTGGCCAGAAATGGAAGAAGGAGAACCAATTCTGCATTTTAATAGTTTCTGGGTTACCGGTTTGTTCCTATGGTTAGTATACTTTAAAAGGCCTTGAAAACGTTCTCCTCATATTCTCTGCTAGAGAGGGTCTTGGAAAATCTCTGGTTTATAGATAAAATCAGCCAGAATTGACCTTGGTTGGCATAGTCATGCTGGGAAAAGTATGGATTTTCCCCCAGTTACTAAAAATAGAACTCCTGTATGTTCCCACTACTAGGTAGACATTTATAGGAAATGAAGTCAGTTTCTTGAAGTAAGATCTGTACACTCTCACCCAATCGCCCTGAGGAGGGGCGGCCACCCTTAGCAACAGGGCACCCATGTGGGAAGTCATAGGCAACCCTTCCCTTGAGGCAGGTGCCTCTCTGGACAAGGGGCTGCCCCAGGGCTAGGAGGTCTCCACAGTAATGCATTCAATGTCCTGGATACTAGGAGGAGATGGAGTAAAGCACTAGGCCAGTGAGGGTCAGGACACACTTCCCCAAATATGACACCTTAGCAAATTAAATATGGAAACTGAAAGAATTTTCCATAGAGCAGAAGCAGGAACTTCCTCTGATCCCCAGCCATCAGCCCTTCTTCCCTGAAGGTCAGAATACTCCCATGTGGCACTTTGTTTCCCCAGACCGCAGGGAGCACATGCTTATCAGCAGAGTCAAGGAATTTAGGGCCACAAAGGCTAGAGGAACAAACCTGTTAAAGTTCAAAGGTTAAACTAACCTTTATCTTCCTAGTTACTTTTTTTACCGTTTACCAGCCCTAGCTCAAACCCCTGTGTCTCTCAATTCTTCACACATTTATTGCTTCTTTGCCTAAAACATAGAAGAACCATCGGCTCCAATTGCTTCTGCTGGTCTCCATGTTCTTGTGAGGCTCCCAGCAAAAAAAAATCAATACACTTGGCCAGCTTTTCTCCTGTTCACCTGTCTTTGTCAATTTCTAGACCCACCCAGGGAACTTAAGAGGAGTTGAAGAAAACTTTCCTCTCTTGCAGCCCTGAGAAGAGGGTGCGGGCGGGTTGGGAGGGGAAAGTGGGGGGTGGGTGGAGTCAGGAAAATCCATCAGGTCTTCCTGACCTTGGTTAGAGCTTCCCTCTACTGGGAAGCAGCACAGGGCTGTGTATGGCTGGGGGAGCCAGGGAGAAGCAGGTGGAACATGCAGGAAGCTCCCTGACCCCCAGCCGGGGAACTTCGCCTCACTTACAAGTCCAGGGTATGATGATAAATATTATAATGGAAGCATCCTGAATATCAGAACTTCCCCACCTCAGGCTTCAGTATGGCTGCTCAATGTGGTTGCTACTGTCGTCTTAGTGACTTTTCTGAGCCAACTTTGTCAAGTCTGTATTCTTGCTGTATGTGGCCACTGAATCCCAGTGCTGTTAACTTAGTGGTCAACCAGTGGCTGGGCAGACAGGTCACCCATGTTTCTGAGCTATGGCTACAGATTGGAGGGCCCCACAACCTCATCCTCAGGTTCGAACAGTCTGCTTGAGTGGCTCATGGAATTCAGAGAAACCCATTACTTACTAGATGACCAGTTCTTTAAAAGGACAGAACTCAGGACCAGGCAGCTGGAAGGGATGAAAAGGGCAAGTTGTGTAGCAGGGGCTCGGAGTTCCACCACTCTTAGAGTGAAAGAGGCCTTTATCCACCTCCACTTTGACCTTTGTCTGTACTTCCTAACTGATGATGTCCCTCCTGCGGGCTCATCTGTTAGCTCAAGTCGAAGACCTGGCAGGCACCAAAATGACCCCTCAAGCAATAACCACTGCCTGACAGTCACCAGCAAGACCCCACATGATGGACCCCAAGACAGTGATTGACCAGAACTTTACTGATCCCCTGCACCTGCCCACTGATCTTTGTCCTGGATTTTCCTCATATAAAAGCCCAAGAGTATTTTCAACACCTTGAGACTATGCCAGTCCTCGGCCTTCCAGTGTCAGCTGCACTGAAATACATTTATTTCCTGTGTCACCACCACTCACCTCTCTGCCTTTGGATCAGGGACACTGTGAATAGTGTAACGCAGCAAGTCAAATATCAGTTCTTCCCCTCCCCAGGGTTCACTGCTGTTGCTCCTTTCACTACAGTTCTGCTGTTGGCTTAGTGACATTTCTGAACTGATTTTGTCAAATTTGTACCCCTTGTCGTGTGTGGCCACAAAAGTGCCTGGTCTGTAAATGTAGTGGTCAACTGTTGACTGGGCGAGATTTCCTTAAACATCTGGAAACTGCCGTCCTTCTGAAAAACAAAACCAAAATAAAACTTCCAGTCCTTGCAGATGGGAGGAGGGCTCTGGGTGTGTGGGTGTTGGGATACACCTTCAGCAGTAGCCAGACCTCTTAGCACTCTGCCTCGGCCTTCACTTCCTACTTGCTGAGTCTGACAATCACCAGAGGGCAGAGCCTAGGGCCTTCTCAGGTCAGCCCTGAGCAGGGACCCAGCCCATGCATGCAGTGTCCCAGGGGCTTGGGAATAGGTCAGAGCTTCCAGGCCCTTCTTCCCTAATTCTCCTCATCACTCAGCCTTTATTCCAGTGATTCTGCTTGGTTTCTATTTGCCCCAACTCTTATCCATTGCCTTAGGCAGCAGAGACTCGCATATGCCTTTAAAGGGTTTGGACATCGAATGTCCAGTAGTCACCTCACTCCTTGGTGAGTTGGTGGAAAGCAACAAGTCACAGAGGAATCTAAGGGTCTGGACTTGGTGTTTCCCTCTCCTGAGATGGGGACATCAGTGAGAGGAGAAGGTGACTTGCTGGTGGGGGGGCAGACACCTGACATGGACAGGACAGATAGGGTAGGTGAGGCTGAGACCCCCGGGGTACATTTCTGGCATCTGGACTGAACTGGTCTTCAAACCTGCAGATTGGTTGGGATCATTTTCAGGTTAATGAGGAAAATGAGGGGAGCAGAGGAGACTGAGGAGGCTCATAACAGACACATAAAAAATTATTCAGTATCGCTCGACATGAGAGAAATACAAATCAAAACTATAATGAGATACCACCTCACACCAGTTAGAATGGCTAAAATGAACAAGACAGGAAACAACAAGTGTTGGCAAGGTTGTGGAGAAAAGGGAACCTTTTTACACTGTTGATAGGAATGCAAGCTGGTGCAGTCACTCTGGAAAACAGTATGGAAGTTCCTCAAGAAGTTGAAAATAGAGCTACTCCTTGATCCAGCAATTGAACTCCATAGTATTTACCCCAGTGATACAGATGTAGTGAGAAAAAAGGGCTACCTGTACCCCAGTAATCATAGCAGCAATGTCCACAATAGCCAAGTTGTGGAAAGAACCTAGATGTCCTTTGGCAGATGAATGGCTAAAGAGGTGGTCCATACATACAAGGGAATATTCCTCAGTCAACAGAAAGGATGAATACCCACCATTTGCATCAACATGGATAGAACTGGAGGGGATTATGCTAAGTGAAATAAGTCAAGCAGAGAAAGACAATAATCATATGATTTCACTCATACATGGAACATAAGGAATAGAGTGGAAGATCACAGGAGAAGGGAGGGAAAACTGAATGGGAAGGAATCAGAGAGGGAGACAAACCATGAGAGACTCTGGACTCCAGGAACCTAACTGAGGGTTACAGAAGGGAGGGGATGGGGGGAATGGGGTACCTGGGTGACAAGTATTAAGGAGGGCACATGTTGTGATGGGCACTGGGTGTTACAGGCAACTAATGAATCACTGAACACTACATTAAAATCTACTGATGTACCATATGTTGGTTAATGAATTTAAATTTAAAAAATTAGACTAAATTAAAAATAAAAAATAAACAAAGGCAGAAACTGCACATAACTCAGAGGGCTCCATGCTCCTGGAGGCTGAGCTAGCTGCCACAGCCAGGGCCTCTGGCAGTTGGGGGACTAAAGGTCTGAGAGGTGGCTCAGTGCACCCCTGTCCCTGAAGCCCCAAGGCCATGGCAATGTGCAGGGACTAGGAAGGAAACCTGACCAGAGACTATCCTGGCTCCACAGTTCCATAGCCACTCCACAGTGGCAGTGCACTGGTCAGTGATGACCTAGTAGGTGACCCTGTGTCCCACCATGATGGGCTTCTCTGCCCTCTGCAGGGACAGCTCCAGGAAGACCACCTAACTACAGGGTCACTGTCAGAGGCTGGTGGCAGGACCCCAGAGTTGGGGACCATGGATGTGTGCACCTTCTTCAAGGGGGCAGGCCCCTGAGCTGCTTTAAGCAACAGCCACTCTCCCAGCCTGTCCTCAGGAACTCTGCTTGTGGGGCCTCCCTACCTCTCTGTTTCCAGAGATGGGGGCCATCAGCACCCCATCATACAAAGAGGAGTCTGAGGCTTCAGAGGTGGGAAACCAACCCTACATTCAGGATGCTGGAGCCAGGAACACTCCCCCTATGCAGAGCCCCCAGGCAAACCCTCCAGATGCCCTCCCCTGGCTGACCCACTGTATGTCCTGTCCCCACCTGCCAGGAGTGGAGCACTTTTTGGCACAACCCTCCTTTCTATAGCCTACAGACTGGCTAGAATCAGCAGGGCTGGCTTCCTGCTCCATTTTGCTTTGAGGGGGCTCTTGCTAGGCCCCACAGAGCTGTCTCCACCCCCATAGGATCCTCCCTTAAAGGCTACTGGGCCTCTTGCTGACAAGGTCCATCAGTCAACCACTGCTATTCCTAGGAGTGGTCACCCTTGAGCTCCCCAAGATCAGGAATCAGGTCCAGCCCATGGGCAGGGAAGGGGAAAGAGGACCGCTAGAAAAAGATAGGGCTTGCTTAGGTCCCAGCCATGAATCCAAGAGAGGAATCTTCTGGGTCTAGGACTATATCTCCCAGGTTCCAAGAAGTTGGAAGTCTTATCTCTCTGTGGGGACTACCTGTGGGACAGCAGGTCCCCCATTGTCAGCAAGGGTGGTGAGCCCCTCTGAGACTGACTTTTGTTAAGGTTTTATTTATTTATTTGACAGAGAGAGAGAGAGAGAGAGGAAGAGGTAACACAAGCAGGGGTGTGGGAGAGGAAGAAGCATGCTCCCTGCTGAGCAGGGAGCCCAACATGGCAGGGTTTGATCCCAGGGCCCAGGATCACAACCTGAGCCAAAGGCAGATGTTTAATGACTGAGTCACCCAGGCGCCCTGAGACTGATTTTTTCACATAGGCACTAAGCCTACATCCCAGTGCCTGCCTCATACCTGGCAGCTTAGTAAATCGCTCACACAAGGAAAGTGGGTTCTACATTTAAATAAGGGACAAGGCATCTGGCAGACATGAGTCTGGTCACTGGGTGGCAAGTCCAGGTCCAGCCAACAGGGGAATAAGACAGACAAGAAGCAAGGGGAGAGAAGAGTGCTCCTGACAGAGGGCAGAGAGAATGTAAAGGCCTGGAGTCAGGCCCGAGGCACATGTGGGATGATCACACACCTGGGAGCCCCATGGGGGTTAGAGAGATACAGTGGGAGAGGAAAGGCTGGAGAGGACAGGCAACTGGGGAGCAGATCACAGAGAGGCTCAAAGGTTATGTTCTGAAAAGACCACTCTGCTGGTTACCAGAGAAGAATGGGCTCTGTACAGTGGAGGACAGGGAGACACTAACCCTAAGCCCTAACCCTAACCCCACCCTAACCCTAACCAAATATCGTGCTTAATTTTTTCAAAGATTTTTATTTATTTATCTGACAGACAGATCACAAGTAGGCAGAGAAGCAGGCAGAGAGAGAGGAGGAAGCACGCTCCCCACTGAGCAGAGAGACCCATGCAGGGCTCCACCTCAGGACCCTGGAATCATAACCTGAGCTGAAGGCAGAGGCCTCAACCCACTGAACCACCCAGGTGCCCCCATCGTGCTTAATTTTGAGCACTGACAGCTCTACTCTGAAATCACAAACAAGTCCATCATGCTGGCTTTCACTCCTTGCTCAGTATTGTACTGAAAGTTCTACCCAGAACAATAAGGCAAGAAATAAGGAATCCACATGGGAAAGGAAACAGTAGAACTAGGTCTGTTCAGAGACCAGAGATGGCATCATCTTATATAGAGACGTTCCTAAAGAATCAACAAAAAATGATACAGCCAGTTCCCACATTCTGCAAAGTTAGAGGACAAAATAGCAATACACAAAAATCTCTCTTATTTGTATACACTAGCGATGAATCATCCAAAAAGAAATTTAAGAAAAGAATTCCATTTCAGAGAACATCAATGATGACAAAATACTTAGGAATAGATGTAATCAAAGTGTACGTCTTGTGGACCCCAAATTACAAAACATCGCTGAAAGAAAGTAAGGGAAACCTAAATAAATCTGAGGACACCCCATGGTGATGAAAAGACATACTATTGATAAGATGGCAACAGTACACAAAACAATGTGGAAATTCAATGTGTTCCCAAGAAATTTCACAAAGGCCTTTGGGAAGAAATGCACAAGCTAATTGTAACAGTCATGGAATTTTAAGGGACCACAAGTTAGCCAAAACCATCTTGAAAAAGAAAATCAAAGGTGAAAGATCATACTTCCAAAGTTCAAGTCTTAATACAAAGCAACAGTAAATAAAACATTGTGATACTGTCATAAAAGTATGCATACACCCTGAAACAAGTAATACATTTACGTTAATTAATTGAATATAAATTTACAAAAAATTTTTAAATAAATAAAATATATATTTTTAAAGTATGCATACATATGAGTGGGATTTAACTGAAAGCCCAGAAATAAACCCCTTCACCTATGGTACACTGAACTTTGACAAGGGTGGACAACATTACACTGGGGGGACATAGTGGTCTTTTCAACAAAGGGTGCTAGGCAATCGGCTATCCATGTACAGAGGAATGGAACTGGACCCTTACCTCACACCACATACATACATTAACTCAAAATAAGTTAAAGGCTTAAATGTAAGAGGTAAAATTATAAACTCTAGAAGAAACAAATGGGGATAAATCTTCATAGCTTTGGATTTAGCAATTCTTTTAGATCTGACACCAAAGCATAAGAAGGGAAAGAAAAAAATAGATAACATAATATCCTCAAAATTAAAAATCTGTCCCGGGCACCTGGGTGGCTCAGTTGGTTAACCATTGGACTCTTAATTTTGGCTCAGATTATGATCTCAGAGTCATGAGATTGAGCCCCATGTCAGGCTCCACACTGAGTGTGGGGCCTACTTAAGATTCTCTTTCTTTCTTTCTCTGCCCCTGTCCACTTGCACACTCTCTCTCACTCACTCTTAAAAAAGAAATGTAAAAAAAATATATTAAAAATATTTGTACATCAGAAGATACTATCCAGAAAGTGAAAAGACAGCCCCCAGAATGGAAGGAAATATTTGTACAATATTTATCTAATAAGAGTCTGTTGCCCAGAATATGTAAAGAGCTTTTACAACTCAACAAAAAAACAACCCCATTTTTAAAATGATGAAGGACTTGGATAGACCCTTCTCCAGAGAAATAATACAAATGGTGAAGATCACATGAATAGATGTTAAACATCATTAGTGTTTATGGAAATGAAGATTTAAACCAGTTAGATGTCCTTTTACACAAGTAGAATCACTATGATCAAGAAAACTAAAAATAACAAAAGGATGTTGAGAAACTGAAATCCTTAAACCTCACTTGTCAAAAATGGTGCATTCTATATATAAAATAGTTTGGCATTTACTCAAATAGATACAAGCAGAATTACCTTAGGGTTCAACAATTGTACTCCTAGATATATACCCCCAAAATTGAAAACACTGGTTCAAACAAACAAAAATGTACAGGGATATTCACAGCAGCAGTGTTCACAATAGGCAAAACCCAGAAACTATGCAAATGTCCATTCATGCGGAAAAGGATAAACAAAATGAGGTAGACCCATAAATGGCTATCTTGTTCTGCCCTATGAAGGAATGAAGTAAAATGGTTCATTTGTGGGGAAAAAAAATATGGTGGTTCCTTAAAATGTTAAACACAGAATTCCACTGCAGCCTATATGCCCCCAAAATTGAAAGTAGAAGTACCCATATTCAGAGCAGCATTTCTCACAACAGTCAAAAGGTGGAAGCCACCCAAGTGTCCACTGACAGATGAATGGATAAACAAAATGTGGGCTATACACCATGGAACATGATTCAGCCTTAAAAACGAAGGGAGTTCTGACATAGGCTACAACACAGGTTGAACGTGGAAGTCATTATGCTGAGTGAGATCAGCCAGTCATGGAAGGTTGGATACTGTATGATCCCACTTGGATGAGGTGTCTGAGACACAAAGCTGGATGTGGCTGCAAGGGGCTGAGGGGAAAGGACAATGGGGAGCTGGTGTTTCATGCATACAGACTCCCTTGGGGAGAATGAGAAAGTTCTGGAGAATGATGTACAACCATGGGGACTCAACTAAGTCCAGAAAATTATGTACCTGAAATGTTTTAAGGCGTCAATGTTCTTATGTTTAGTCATTGTGAAAAAGTGAATGAAGGACTGATGGATGCCACAATGTGGATGGACACCGAAAAGAGCTCCAGTGACCTAAGCCATATAGAAATACCACTTAGACGGGAGTCATCTGTGCTCCTTAAGTCCATCAAGGTTACCCAAATAAGGGAAAGTCCTGGAAGAAGTTCCAGAAGAAGAAAACTGGGATCCTAATGGAGAAGGCATTTCAGACCATCAGGCAGGTGGTAACAGCTAAAGTGGGCCTGTGGTCTGGGTTCAAATGTGGGAACCATCATGATTTCCTCACTGGGGGTTACTGTGGTGGTTGCGTGGGACAGTCCCTATTTGGGGTAAAATGCACGGAAGTAGCCTGTGTGAAGTGGTAAACATGGTAAAGAAACGACAGCTGGGGATTCTGAGTGTGCAGATAAAGCACATTTGTGCTGCTGTGACAAGTTATTGCAGATCTGAAATCACCGTGGAGTAAATGACTCTTCCAAACATCCATGTTAGCACCACGTCACAGAAGTGAGAGAGGACATCAGACTTCTGGATGGAGGCAAAGCCCTCCCAGATTCAGTTCACCCACCGTGGAGAGGCCACTCGCCCTTGGAGGAGGCCACATGTTAGCAAGAGACTCGTGGGAGGATTAAATCGGGACCCTCATGTCTTGGGTGCAGTAGAAGCAGTGGGATTCGAATTCCAATTCTCCACAATGCTCCACTACAACCTGGTTAGAACTGTGAAAAAGCATGAAGGGAAGCCTCAGTAAAGTGGGCTGGGGATGCCAGAAGGGGAGGCTGAAAGGGGGCACCTGGTGCTCAGTGCCCATTATAGACCCCACATTACAATCCCCCATGGGAGAGACTCATCTGTCCCAGGACCCACAGGGGAGGCTGGAGGGTTCATCTCTTACAAGAAATTCACCATCCCTGCACCTCGGCCGGTGAGAATCCCCTCCATCACTCCGAACCCCTGCCTTTCTCCAGTGGACTTTCCTTCCAAGCAACCCTCCCAACTTCTTCCTTTTCCATGAAATAATGTTCTTCTCCTTTGTTTCTTGCACTTGCCTGTGATGTGACCGTAGCTTGCTCATCCCAGATTGCCATTCTCTGCTATTCCCAAATAAACCCATTTTGCTGGTCAAATAAATGGCAGGTTGAGCTTAAGGCAAACAGAACTAATAAATTCAAGAAACTTGCAAGAAACAAAATCAATATGCACAAATCAATTGCATTTCTACGTGTTCCAAAGGAACCATCAGCAAGAGACTATGGAGAACAATCTCATTTACTACTGCACCCCAAAGAACAAGATACCTAAAAGTCCTCTTTTAGGTGACAGACCTCTTTAAGGAGGTGACAGACCTGTCCTCTGACAGCCATGGAACACTGATCACAGACAGGGAGGGAACATGGAGACAGGAAAACACTCTGTGCTCAGGGAAGAACCGATACAGGGAAAATACCTACTCTCCCCAAAGCTGTCTACAGAGTCTGCGCTGTCGCTCCGGAACTTCCAGACTCCAGACCAACCTTGAAGTGGGTGTGGACACGGGAAGGACCCTGCAGGGCCAAGGCAGGGGGAGCACGAGCACCAAAGTGGGAGGCCGCTCCCTGACTGCAGACTGAGGAGTCCCAGGAACTGAATCCGCATGCACACAGAGACGCGGGACCCGGGGCGCACATCCGAGCCCAGAGAGGAGGGACCCCACAGCCCCACGCACAGCACTGCGGGAGGCCACCTCAACACACACAAAACCACGGAAGCCCCAGTGTCTACACAGCGTGCCCTTCCTCCTGGGGTCCTGAGACCAAGCTCCACCTTTCCAGTCCCCGCTCAGGTGGCTTCTCCTCACCTCCTCCTCCAGCGGCTGGTCCTGAGTGGGAGAGACTGCTGTCAGTGTGGACGCGGCCCCAAGTCCTCCTCAGTGGGTCCTGTCAGTGTAGATGTGGATCCACATCCTCCCTAGCTTATCCTCTCAGCCTAAGAGTGGCTCCACGTCCTCCAGAAGTCTCCACAGCAGGTTCTGAGGAGGCCAGCTGCAGCTGTGCAGGCCAGGCTCAGGGAGGGAGCTGGGGTCGTGCGCCCTCTGCAGGTGAGGGAGGAAGTGCAGGACTAGGGGAGCTCACCCTTCAATGCAAGCACCTGCTCCCTCCCAGGGTCCAGCTGGAGCCATTTCATTCTGGAAATTCAAGCTGCATGAAGACCGATATCCCCTAATTTCTCCAAAAATAGCTAAGGAACAATGAATTGGAAACAATATGGAAAGACGACAGTCCCTGACCCAAAAGGTGGCATTGAACATGACCCTGGCCTTGATGCAGACCCACACTCTGATCTTGCTCTCAAGCCTGACCCTGACCCCAATCCAAGACCCTAACCCTAGCCTCCAACCCAAACAGTGTTCATAAGAATCAAAAGGTAGGGGCGCCTGGGTGGCTCAGTGGGCTGGGCCTCTGCCTTCTGCTCATGTCATGATCTTAGGGTCCTGGGATTGAGCCCCACATTGGACTCTCTGCTTGGCAGGGGGCCTGCTTTCCTCTCCCCCTCTGCCTGCCTATTTGCCTACTTGTGATCTCTCTCTCTCTCTCTGTCAAATAAATAAATTAAAAAAAAAAGAATAAAAAGGTAGAAACTGCAAATATCCATCAGTGGTGAATGCATAAACAAAGTGTGGTGAAGGGTTTGAATTTGGGTTCAGGTTCAGGTTTCAGTCAGAGTTCTAGATCAGGCTTTGGGTTTAGGGTCAGGGTGAGGATTTAGAGTGAGGGGTAAGGAAACAGAGTTGGAGTTTAGGGCTTTAGGTTTATGATTTAGGGTTTAAGACTCAGAAGAAATGGGATAAAGTTCAAGGTCAAATTTGGGGTTTGGGTTCATTCTGGGATTTGGATTCGGGGTTCATGGTTCAGAGTTCCGGTTTAAGGTTTGGGTTCATGGTTCAAGGCTTGGATCCAGGGCTCAGGTTCTGAGTCCAGGCTTCTGGTTCAATTTCAGGTTTGGGATTCAGGGTTCCAGTTTGGGCTTTAAGGTCAGGTTAGGTTTCAGCGTTAAAGTTAAGGGTTAAAGTTAGGTTTAGGGATGACACATTTTCTTCAGTTGTCATCATGGACACAAAATTTCTATCAGAAGTTTCTAAATCTGAAATGTATTTCACCTAGGTGTCAGAAGCTGGTTTAGAATTTAAGATCTCCGTAACTATCACCCGACAACATTCTGATCCTAGGGTCTCCCAGTCACCCAGAAGCAGCTTTTGTCTTGGCTCAAACATACCCTTGGCAGAGAAGGTCGAGCAGGTGCCAAAGTTGGGATGATTTCACAATGGTAGGGGTGTGAAACCAAATATTGTGGAACTGTTCATGGAAAAGGAAACAGGAGACAAACAACTGGTTGACTCCTGATTCTTCCACAATAACAAAGAAGTCTCCAATAGAATCTAATAATGTTCCCTAGGAAGGCCTATGGTACTCATTACCAGTACTGAAAGACGGCCCCCTCCCCTGCTTTAAACTAAGAATCACAGCAGGATACTTCCTACTTTGTGCCACAAATAAAATTTTATTGTTTGGCTGTTCCAGTGTACAGTTTGTGGAAGCACTGACAACATTTTCCTTTCTCAAATCCTCATCAACACATGGGTAAAATGCAGGCAACATTATAATGCATTGCTCATTGGAATAACAAGTGCAAGGAGGGCTCTTAGAAGCAATAAAAAGGTATCAAATATGAAACTCAGGAAAAGCACCCTTAATGGGCACTCAATGAGGGTCCCTAACCATAAGATCTAACATCTCATTCTATGAAATTCACCCATAAAAATCATCAATAACAATAGCCTGTTGACCACCATAACCATTCACCATTGACCTCTAGGCTTGTAATACACACTCCAACCACTAGAGACACACTTCTCAGGAGCAGAATGGGACTTGCCCACTCCTGGGGAACCAACTCTCACAGTGAAGCAAAAAAAATCTCACCCCTTGGAAGTCCCAGCCATTAGGGCACAGTCACAGAAACCACACCCAGAACTCAATAAAGGACAGACATCTCATGAAGCGGATGCTGTAGATCACTACCACTCCCACAAAGTAACTCTACAGTGGACTCCAGTTCTGTCCCCTGCCCAGGATTACACGGGGCACTGCATTCTTCCAACACTCCATCCTCAGAACAAAACCATGAAATGTCCTCTTCAGTCCTGTGTGCAGGCTCAAAGTGAGCCTTACAAAAGTCAGACACCTTCTTGAGAACACTCAGCCTCTCACACCTATCCTAGCAGATGGAAATACTTGGAACAAGTCTTGCCATACTCCTGCAAAAGACATATTCTCCATCTGCAAAACGACGGACTCTGAAACACCACGGATTCCTCACACCTTCCTGAACTAAGATAAATTGGAGATATAGCTTGGCCAGAGCTATTATCACAACACCCTACACACACACACACACACACACACACGCACATACACACACACACACACCCTTCCCTTGTGCACTCCAGACCAGTTTCCATCCACCTTGTTCATTCTCAGCCATTGTCTCTGCAGAGTAGTACAGTATTACTGAGGTACTGGGACTGAGGTGCTAGGTGCTAAGCCAGCACCTTGGACCCACTCACTATCAGAAATTAATATTCATTTTATTAACAGATGCACCCCAGAAGATCTTGCCACCACAGCCATTAGAAATGTCATTACAATAGAGGTCCTAACAACCTGTGCCAGTCTCCACGTCACCAGTTCCTGGCTCCAGTGATTGGTTCATCCATGGTCATATAATCTGGTACCAGCCACTGAGTTGGAAAGAACCTTGGATCTCAGCCTGCAGAGACAAGCATGTGGTGGACTACCCAGGCCAGGGACTTTTAATCCCTACTGCAGAAGTGGCCTAGGCCAGACCCATGCCAGTGCCACAGAGGGCCCAGGAAGCCACTTGCTCCATAACATTGCTGAGGGCTCAATCAGACTTGTCCTGAAGACCACACATGCTAGATCCTCCGCTAACTCAGGATAACCCTAAATGTGCTCCTGGTCTTGGCCTGAAGAAGATGATCATCTGTGTGATAAAGAAGCTGCAAGGTATACCCGCCAGGCAATGGGGACTGACTCAGCCAAACAATACCTACACGGAATTCAGCCACAGATAAACTTGTTGTTGGAAACTTGAGGCCTACAAAGAAATGATGGGGTGGAGGAGGAGACAAGATGGCGGGGAACTAGGAGGAGACTCTGGTTCAACCTGTCCCCTAAAGTGAGCTGATTACCTACCAAGGAACTCCGATCACTCATGAAATCAGCCTGAGATCAGAATTCTACTCGTCAGGATCTCTACGGGGGCAGAAGACGCCAGTGGGCAGGTAAAGCAGAGTGGGAACGCCGGACTGGGATCAGAAGATAAACAAAAGGGGGAGGGAGCCACCAGAGGAGACGCATTGGGAAGTAATACCCCAATACGAGAGTGCCCTACGACTGGGGACCAGCATCAGCTTGAAGTCGGATAGTAAGCACTCAAAAAGAGAAAAGACTGCAGGGTGAAATTGTGGGAATTGGAACTGTTAGGGACAGGGGCTTAAGTCCCCCATGGAGGGCAGACACCCCTGGCGCTGAGCCAGAGAGAGTGCAGCGGAGAAACCAGGTCTTGGTCTCTGAGCTGTGAGGAGACCTCCTAAGGGCGCTTGGTGTGTGGCAGGGGCTGGGCCCCTCCCGGAGCAGAAACAGACTTTTGCAGTCCCCACGTGTGTGCCGCGCTGCGCTAGCAGTCTGAGACGTGCTCCACCCCCTCCCCTGAGAGAGGCGCGGGCACCAGCTGGGCTCTCTAGGACCCAGAAAGTCTGACTGCTTCCAGCTCAGGTCAGTGGGAAAATCTCAGTGTGCCTTCCCTGCTTGGAAACTCTCTGGCAGTCTGGAGCTGCCCAGACAGCCGCCCCTTGTGGTTTTGAGTACAAGCAGGACACACAGGTGTCCCCAGAGATCGCGGCTGGGAACCTGCTCTGCAACACCCAGAGGGGAACGGACTGGGGCTTCTCTCTGGGAGGGAGGTCTGGGTGCAGTTGGCTTTCCTCTAAACCTCCAAGAACCATCCGGAGCTGCCAAGGGGAGAGAAAACAAATGAACAGACATAAAAACCTCCAGAGAACAAAAGCCTAAAAGGCCCAGTTTCCTCAAAGCCCACCCCCTGGAGGGGGGCGGGAGGACTTAACTCAGGAAACACCGCCTGAAAACCCACGCGGCAGGTCCCTGCCCCAGAAAGCCAACCCACCGAGAAGACAACAATCACTACTACTTCATAGATACCTTTAATTTTTAATTCGTTCCCACTATTCTGGTTCATTTTTAAAAATTTTTAAAATCTTTTTTATTTTTTTATATAGATTTTTTTTAGCCTATTTACCATCACAGTGAGATGTCCAGTACATCAAATTCCATAATAACCTTTTAACCTGAACTTTTTGATACATATACCCATGTTTTTCTTTTGCTTTTCTTTTTTTTTAGATATATTTTTTAAATTTCACTTTAGTTTAGTTTAGATCATTCTTTTCTTTACTTTCATTTGCTAATATTCATATAGAGTTAAAATTTAAGGTAATCCCCTTTCCCCAATCAATGCTACCCCTATAGGTAAACCAATTTTTAATCTCCTGATATCTTAGGAAAGTTGTATCCTTTAAAAAATATATCAAGATACATCCAGGAAGAAGCAAAATAACCTTCCTCGCCCACACTGAGAATTTACAACCACTCTCCCATCTTGTTCTCCTACCAGTATTTTTTTATACTTGTGTTTGTCCTGGTAGTCTATAAAGCTTATACTTAGGGTTCTTTTTGACGAGGTTCTTTTTTTGTTTGTTTGTCTGTTTGTTTCTTTGTTTTGCTTCTACATATATATGTACATATTTTTTTTCTTCTCTTGTCATATACTTTTATCAGTCTTTTTTGTTTGTCTGTATTTGTTTGTATACTTCACAAACCTTACCTTGGGGCCCATCTGGGCTGAGCCTTCTCTTTTATCTTTCTTTCTTTTTCCTCTCTCTCTCTTTCTCTTTCTCTCTTTTTCTGCTTTCTCTCTTTCTTTTCTTCTTTTATTTGGGTGGGGACTCTTGATAGCTCAGAAGCATTCCAGGGTGCACCTTCACTGCACCAGGTTGATACATCCAGCTACAACCATTCAGCCAACTCTCACCAAAATGACTAGGAGGAGGAATGCCCAACAGAAGAAAAATTCAGAGGATGGGCCCTCTGCAACAGAGCTAATGGCTACCGACATAGACATTATGTTGGAAAGGGAATTCAGGCTAACAATTATCCAGGCAACAGCGAGGTTGGAGAAAGCCATGGACGACCAAATGGAATTGATTAGGGCAGAACTGAGAGCCACTAGGGCAGAACTGAAAGCCACTAGAGATGATGTTCACAAGGCTCTCAATGAGTTCCAATCTAATCTAAATTCTCTAAAAGCTAGGGTAACTGAGACAGAAGATAGAATTAGTGATCTGGAGGACAAACAGATAGAGAGAAAGGATCAGGAGGAAGCCTGGAACAAACAGCTTAGAAAGCACGAAAACAGAATCAGGGAAATAAATGATGCCATGAAACATTCCAACGTCAGAATTATTGGAATACCTGAAGGGGAAGAGAAAGAAAGAAGTCTAGAAGAAATTGTCGAACACGTTCTTCATGAAAATTTTCCAAATATCACAAATGGAAACAGCGTTCATGTACTAGAGGCAGAATGGTCCCCCCCCAAGATTTTAGATTCTCGAAACACCTCGAGACACCTGATAGTAAGAATGAGGAATTATAATTCTAGAGAAACTCTCTTGAAGGCAGCTAGGACAAAGAAGCTCCTTACATACAGAGGAAAGCCCATCAGAATAACGTCAGACCTGTCCACAGCAACCTGGCAAGCCAGAAAGGGCTGGCAAGATATATT
>PISX010015587.1:0-49060 GCA_004024625.1 Mellivora capensis
ATTCCACTTCTTGATTTTCCCCTTCTCTTCCTCAACAATGCCGCCAGAAAGCCATTAGATGAGGCCAAGGGAGGCTCACAGCCCCACGGGGGGAAGTGACGGGAGGAGGGAAACCCCAGGGGCTCAGAGTGGGGGACGGGAGCCTGAGAGGGATGTAGGGCGGGAATGGGGTGGGCCACGGGGTGTTAGGGCCCCGTGGGTGGGCAGGTGCCCGCAGAGGAGGGAGGCCAGCTGGGAGCCTGGGCAGGGAGGAAGTGATAGAGAATGGTTACACACAGGGACACTGCCCAGAGAAGTGAGGATGTTCAGGAGGATGAAGACAGGCAGCTCATTATCAGAGAAGAGATTTACACGAGCGAAAATAAAGGAAACCAGTGTTAGATTCGGACTGGAGGGGTCAGTGCAACTGGAAAGTAGGTAGACAAACAGAATAGATAGATAAGCAGTTACACAGAAATTTATAATACAAATCCATGTGTGTGTGTGTGCGTTCACATGCACACACCCCTCCCTCTGCCCATGAAGAGGGCTCGGGAAGGGTTCTGCCCCAAAAGCAACAAACACACCTTATGGCTCTTGGTTCCTAAACACACCATCCTCCCCTAAGGAGAACAAGCACTAGATACAGAAACAGTGGCTGTCACGGCCAGAGCAGGAAAAGTACAAGATCTGCTGGAACATCCTGCTGTGCCAGAAAGGATGTGCTCAAAGAAGGATGATGGAAGAATATGGGGGCCCCGAAGAGGGAGATGAAAGGGCTCCCTCTGGTCAGATCCGGGACAACGTGGGAATCAAAACAAATGTTAGTTACGAACTAGAACTTGCTGAATAAGTGGGAAATCGTGATTCCATACTGACCAGTAAAATACATGAATAGGTTCAAGTTTGATGAGAAGGGATTATTTAAATAATGTAACATATCAAAGGGGAGAAGAATCGTTTTTCCAGGGAGAAGCTTGGCAGATCATCCCTTCACCAAGTGATCCGAGTGAACATCATCAGAAATGGGGCACTGACAATCGTTTGCTGCCTCAGAGGATGTGCTGAGGACTCAGCAGCCTTTCAGGGCTGTTCCAATCAAGGACAGAAAACCTGAATCCCATCATGACAAAACGGCAGGCGATCCCAAATTGAGAAGTACTTGCCCAAATAACTGCCCTGTGACCCTCAAAAGTGTCAAGGGCATAAAAGCAAAGAGAGTCTGAAGGACCATTCCAGTCTGAGTCAGCCTAAAGACACGGGACAGATGGCAACATGTGCTTCTGCATGGGACCATTTTCCCACAAAGAGCATTGCTGGGACGACTGGTGACAAAGGAGTGGAGCAGTGATAACATATCAATAATATCACTATCATTTCCTGATGGTGACGACTGCGTATGTAGGAAATACACCTGAAATATCCAGGAGTCCCGGGGCATCAGGATGGCCACTGATTCTCCAGCAGGTCAGAAAAATAGAAGGTCTTTGTGTTATATTTCCAACTTCTTTATAAATTTAAGATCGTTCCAATTTTTTTTTAATTAAAACAAAAATAAAACAAGAAGAAAGTGCATTGCTCTTTGAAATGTGCTGGTCGTTTCTGAAACACATTTTTTTCTGGCTTTTATTATCTACCCCTTTTTCTCGACCATCTTCCCAGGATTGTTTGTGTCCCCAATCTTATGGACTGTAAAGTATTTCCAAGTGATTCAGTCCTCTTGGAAATTGAGATAAAATTTCTTTTCAGTCTAAATCTCTCAGCCCAAGATCTCCTCAAGATTATTTTTTCTCTGAGACAAAAATGAAGAAGATTCCTGACTACCAAAAAGAGTTCCTTATGCACAACATAAAACATACTGCAGATAATCTGTGTCAAGGTTACTGAAAAGTTATTTGAAAAAGAAATTAGAAATTGTCTTTTTCTTATTATACACTTCGTGCTAACCCTCTCCTTCATCTGGATAGCAGACATGCTGGGTACAATATTCCACTTGTCACCATGGTTTAATAGAAATCCAGAAAGACACCACAAAAAGCAATGTATCTTATTGGTCATACTGAAGACATTTATGACAGTATGGCTCTATGTCAAGGTTTATTCCATTAATGCTAAAATAAATGAGTTTGCCTTATTTCTAGACATCTGAAAATCCTCTGCAATAAAGGCCTATTTACTTGAGCTGCATCAATAATCTAAAATAATAAAAATAAGGCAGGAAAGACCAGCAGCCCTGAAGTTTTTCACTTCATGTAGAGGTTGCCTTCTTGGGTGTGTGCTATGGTTGCCCCATACCAGTTGACTGTTGTAGGGATGCACGTGAACACATTTCACGCTCTCAGCATTCCAACTGGCTGTATTATATACGCACAGTTCACTGCCATATAAAATTCGTGATTATTAGAAAACCAGTCTTAATTAGTATATCATTAACATAGCAAGATTCAGGCTGATGAGTTAATGGTTCTTAAATATTCCCCTCTTATTTTAATTCTTCCATCTCTTCTGGTTACCTGACCCTTGCATGGTCATGGCCAACCATTTTCATGGTGACAGAGTCAATGTTTTTTTTCCTACATGCATCTAAGATACACATTTGTGAAAAGAGGAATTGAAATAAAATAGTTTCTCAGTATTGAACACGCACACACATGCACACACACACCCAAAGAACATGAACTGAATAAGTGTTGACAACTTTTGAAGGAAAAATTGACTTATTCCATCTTACATTTTGCATGTCATAAAATAAAATATTCTGAATGCTGAGAAGTGGTTATCAACCTCAGATTACCAATTAATTACAATTTAATGCACCAGATGTTTCGAGCATAATTAATATGGTCTTTATGTGTACAACAAGATGTGTTGAATACCTACTGGTCCATGCCAGGAACCATGCTAGGCAGTGGAGAAACAAAGATAAATAAAGTAGGATTCCATCCTAATGACTTCACAGTCTAATAGTAACAGCAAATGAGCCCAGAGATCACAGCAAACGTGCAAAAACCCCCACAGGTCCAGTGAGAGTGCGGAGGAAGAAACATCAGCCCTGCAAATGGGAAGCAACACTGGAACCGTGTCTTGCAGGAGTTTATTTGGCCAAGTGAGGACAGGAAAGGAAAGGGCAACACACAGGCCCCGAGAGGTGCAGGGACAATAGCCAGTGCCCTCAGGGAACAACTTATGGTCAAAGAGTGGCTGACAGTGGGGTATAGGGCAAGGATTGGGCCCCGAGATTGTCAGAAAAAGCAACCTCCTTCAGCCCTCACTTGCCACGTCAAAGAGCACCAACTTAGGTAGGAAATGTGGTCACTTTAAAAAAAAAAAAAAAGATTTTATTTATTTATTTGAGAGAGAGAGTAGGGAGGAGGGAGGAAGGGCAGAGGGAGAAAGAGAGAAGGAAGCAGATTTCCTGCTGAGCAGGGAGCCAAGGGGCTTGATCCCAGGACCTGGAGATCAGGACCTGAGTAACTGACTGAGCCACCCAGGCACCCCAGTGTGGTCACTTTTAAGAAACAAAACTATCCACAGAGTCTCCTGGGTGGGTGAAAACCTCAGCACACTGCCTTAAATTAGCCACAAAGCAAACATTTGCTCGGGGGTGTTTATGCATCCCGCTAACTTGACGAACGGGTGCTGGCAAGAGACTCCATCTTCCGCCGCCATCTTGTGCACAGATGGCGCTACCCTAGATGGCAACGCTGTGACCTCCCTGTGCCCCTCGATCTGGAAAAGCTGGGGATTAAGGCCCGCAAAGGGGCAGAGATTAGGGCCAGGTGTATAGTGGTCTGGATAATCATCCCCTCTGCCAGCCCCATTGCCCCTGCCGGTAAGTTGCCCTGGACACAACGGTGTAAATGGTGCCGCAATGGCTCGGCTCTGTTTTTCTGTGTTAAAGTGTCTTCTCAGCCCAGAGGACACATTGTGGACCCTCCTCCACCCTCTAACACTTGACATGAAAGATACATTATAAATCCCACAGCAGTCTCATCTGCCTTGCTCCAAAGCAGTTTATTGTTATTCTCTGAGTAACTAGGCAGCTCGACGAAACGCAAAACCAGTCAGCAGTTGGGCTTAACAGGTTTAGCTCTTTTTGGTTCCTGCCGTCAAAGACAGCCAGCAGATAACCTAAAAAGAAACTTCACATCACAAAATGTCACCAATTTATTGAATCTGAGGGGAGCATTTACTAGTAATAGGAATACCTGGTGTGCCTGGATGGCTCAGTCGTTACATGTCTGCCTTTGGCTCAGGTCATGATCCCAGGGTCCTGGCATCACGCCCTGCATTGGGCTCCCTGCTCAGCGGGGAGCCTGCTTCTCCCTCTCGCACTCCCCCTGCTTGTGTTCCCTCTCCGGCCGTGTCTCTCTCTGTCAAATAAATAAATAAAATCTTAAAAAAAAAAAAAAAGATAGGAATCTTAAAAGCCCAGAATTTTCACTTTTTTAATGGTCTCAGGAATATCCATGGACCAAAACCACATCAGCAATGGGTAACCCACTGGACACACTAAAAAATTATGAAATGCACCTATACAAAAATGTTCTATAATTGGCACGTGGTCCCATCTCTTTCCTCTTTCCTGCCAAACTCCTCCAAGGATAACCCTTGTGTGTGGCCCTAGTTCCTGTCCTCCCACTTAATGCTCGAGTCTACCCTCACTTTCACTCTTCTGAGAGTACCGCAAGTTCACCTGTACCTGTCTACTGCAGTCACATCCTGTTTAACCTCTGCTGGAGGGACAGCTTGTATCTTCAAAGGAAACACAAAAATGTGTCCCATTTCCTGTTCTCTTCTTAAGGTGTGACCTTGTGACCTTGTCCCAGCCACATCAAAAGGTGGGGTCTATGTCCCCTCCCTGTGCCCTGGGAAGACTTTAGTCACTGTCCCCACTACTAGAGCACAGCGAAGTGGCACCCCATGCCTTCCAAGGCAAGGTCACAAAGGGCAAAACAGCTCCTGTGATCGCTCTCACTCCCTCCCCCAGGGCTCCCGCCCTCCGAGGCAAGCAGCCATGCTGTGAGGAAGTCCAGACTACAGGAGGAGGATGTGATGGCACAATGCCAGCTGACATCCCCGCTGACAGCATTAACCACCAGACATCCTTCCTCAAGGAGCATTTACTCTCATTTAGGAAGACAAGGAAAAGACATACACTGGCATGACTGAGTGATGAGCACTATGGTAGGGGAAGCACTGAGTGCTAAGGGAACCCAGGAGAGACTCCTGGCCCAACAAGGCAAGGATGGGTCTGAGGTACTCAGAGGGGCTTCCAAGAGGAAGTGAGAGAAGCGTCCCAGAGAAAACTGTGTCACTCCAGGGACAGGAACGTCTACACTGAGATCTGAAAGGTAAGTAGTGGTGGGTAAAGGGAGTGGTAGAGGAGAGTGGGGAAGAGGGTAGAAGTGTACCACCAGGTACCTTCACCATCGAACCCACCCATCTCTTCCAGCCTCACTTTCCACTTATTCTCTCCATGCCTCGTACTAGGCTACAATTACACACAACCAAGTGTGTAGTCATTCTGTTTGTTCAACGAGCAAACACCGAGTTCATTGTCTAGTGAGGGAGTGTGGTTATTTCACCTAATAATTCACCTTCATTGTGCACCTTTACTGATGAAAGGAAGCAAAGATGACTTTCAAGTACATGGGACCATGACCCAAGAATACAAGAATAGATCTGAAGAACTAAAGGGTACAAGTTTGGGAGAAGTTGAATTTGAGATAATCATTTAATTGAGGACATCCAGCTGGCAGTTGAAAGTAAAGGTTCAAGGAGAGCGGTCCGTCCTGAAGACGGTAGTGCAGCATGGTGATGGAGCATCACGGTGGCAGGACAGCAGCGTGGCTGTAGAAGACACTCGTCCACAGTATGGTAGCCGGATGGCCTGGTGGCTAAGCACACAAGTGCCGGCACCAGACGGAACTAAGTTCAAATCCCAGCTCCACCACTGCTCAGCTCTGTGATCTTGCAGGCCTATGCTCTCCCAACCTCAGCTATGAAATGGGAATGAGCATGAAATCTACCTTACAGAGCTTGCGTGAAAATAAATAATGATGGCCACTGTTATTAGGGGGACACGTTTTACCACTATGTATGGGAAGACTCAAAACCAACGTACTTTTAGCAACATTTGGGAATAATTTGTCTCCCTTAAATTTAGGCATTCTTCCTAACAGCTGAAGAGAGTTATGTAACCCAAACTGTTCCTTTTGATGTTGGCTGCTGGGAGATTGGGTTAGATGTGAGAGTCACGGTAAGCCGCAATGTGGAACACTTATTGCAGGCACTATTTACCTTCCTCTGCTTTCCACACCAGTTTCATTTTGTATTTTAATGGTTTCCCTCTAATATCTCTTTATACCAAATTGCCTCAAATCCCTTTGTGGAACCAAATGTAATATAAATACACATAAATAAAACTCACTGAAGGAACACAACTTTGTGAAACAGAAAATGCAAAATGTTCCCACAATGCCCGTTTGAAATAATGTAAACCAAACCGAACTCCCTGTTTTAAAAGTGGGGCTGCAGCTACCCAGCACAAACGTACTTCCCTAGGCTTGCACGACCGCTCACTCACCTGCGAAGCCCACCCGCCAGCGCCTCCTTCTTGGCCCCCCGAGACCCTCCTCTCCTGGTGCACTTCCCTCATCTTCTCCATCCACACGCTCTTCTCAGTGATGTCCTGCTCTGTGGCTTTAAGCACCATTTACTCAGCTAGGACTCGCAAACTGGAATTGCCAGTCTTCTTCCCTGAGATCCAGATCCTTAACATTTCCCCTTGAGAAGGTAAGAATTGTTTTAAATTCAGCACAGCTAAAACTCAACTTCTGATTGTCACCTTAGGCCACCTCCAACCCCTGCCAGGTCTGCTTCTCCCAACAAGCTGACGTCTTTCCCTCTGCACTACTTCCACCTGCTCCAAGCTGCCTCATTGTTCCCCAGGACAGCTGCAACGGCATGGTCAACGTACAAGCCACTACGTGGTTCACAGCATCCTTTGGTTGCTGTTTCCCTCACAAACAGAGTAACATCTCAACTGCGATGGTTCCCACCACAAAAAAAAAGAGTAAAAGCTAAACCTCTTGCTGGGATCTGCAAGGTCCGGCACAAGGAGACATCGCAAGCCCTGACCTCACCCCTCCCACCCTCCTCTTCCTTCTTAGACACCCACCAGCTCTCCCCTGCTTCCCTCTGTCTCTTTCTCTGCTGGGCTCCTTTCTGTCTCTGGACATTCTGTCTAGAATGTTCCCTCCTGGACCAACTTGCTGCCTCCTCTCATCACAGGGATCTCAGCTCAAATGTTACACACTTGGAGAGGCCCCCCCAGCAACCTCCCCCAATTACTGTCTAAGCCATTAGCTGACATCCCCAAGTACCCCTTCCTACTGTGGAGAGATCACAGGGTGCCTGTCTATTGCAAAGCTGAAGGTGTGGAAGGGGAGAGGTTCTCTCTCCCATCCATCAGGAGCTGGAGCATTCACCCATGACCTCAGTCCACCTGGGAACCTGACCCGTGAGGGACTGCCCGCAGCTGAAGGGCCAGAAGCTGAGGGGGAATTTGAGAATCGAGCAGCAGCGTGCTTCCAGCCTGGCAGTGCGCTGCAGACGGGCCAGAGGGGAGGCCCGTGTTCCCATATCAGGGCCTTGGCAGTGCCTTGCCTCTCCTTACTCCTTACCAAGCCTTCTGGTGGATTCCAGGAGCAGCCTGACACACTTTCAAAATCCCTCTTTTGTTTCAGCTGACCAATCTGTGCTGTCTTCTACTAAGAACTCTGGTTCCTACTTACCATTATCTAAAATTATGTGATATTATTTTATTATTGGTGTTATTACCTTATTTATGTATTTTTTACATATTTTCTATCCATCTTCCCCTCTAAAAGATTCAGGGCAGAAAGTTTGTCTTCTTCACCAGTGTGACCCCAATGCATAGCAGGTTCTTGATAAATATTTAGGGCTCTTATGAATAGAAGTACTTTGTATTTTATATGCTCCCTTATAACCCCAAATATACTCCTATAGATTTAAGTTCTAGAGAAATTTAGATTAAAAAGAAACTTTTAAATGGATTTTTGAGATGGGAAAGAAACTGATGCCAAGACCAAACGCCGCATAACTCTGATTCATCTGTCTGAATTCAGGCCAGAAGGATCTAAAAGGAACTACAGATCTGGTAGCTGCAAGGTTATCTAATATCTCATAAGTACCAGCCATTCAGGAGCCGCATGCACATGTGACATGATCAGCCAGGCCTCCAGGACGAGGCTCTGCCTACAGAGTCCTTTCCTGAGGCAAAGACCTAAGCCCACCATCACAAGGCTCCTGTGTGCTTTGGTTCCCAGTCACCGAGACGCGCTGGGTAACGTTTGCAGAAGATCAGGACAGGGACTGATGGTGAGCCAACCCTGTGTCCAATGACTGAAGGTGCCAGGGGTTGCATGGAACCTTCCTCCTGGCTTTTCTAGCACTTTCCATCTGGGTGCATACCCAGAAGACCAGGAGGTTTACAACGGTACCTGTTCCTAAAGGTGTTTCAGTGAGATGAAATAAAGTGTTCCGCCTCCAGTAGACAAACTGGAAGTGGGAGGAATAGAGAGAAACTCAATAATAGAGAGAAACGCAAGGCGACCCAACTCTTTTACTAGAACTACCGGGAACCAGTTAAACAGCACAGAGCCAGACACACGGTCAGTATTAATAAAAAGCTACTTGAAGAAATGAATAAAAACACCAGAGTTCATCTACTTCTCCCTTCTTTGGGGATCCTTAAGTTACTTTAGGTCACGGTTTCCTCTGAGAGACCCTAAGGAATACTATAGACCCTAGACCTGGCAAGAGCTTGTCTGATGACCCGTGTATTTCTCACAATATCAGTGCCTCCACGGTACATGAAGCAAATTCCTGGAGACCCTAGAAGTGCTCAGACCCGGTTCCAGAACCCGTAGCCCAGATTTAACCAACATTAAAAGTCTCTGATGGAGGGCACATTGCAGGCGGGTGGTAGGGAATGATGAGTCTACGATTTAGAAAACGAAGGAGAGAGAATCAGAGCAGCCCTGGGGTCAGGAAATACTGTCTCCTCTCCTGCCTCTGCCCAGCCACCTCACTTCCCTGCACGCCTCTTCTTCCAGAGCTGGTACGAATGATCCCAAGAGCCCTTCCAAACCCCAACCCAATGATGCTTACCGTGCTCACTGAAACTTTTCCCTGGCAACCTGCCACCAAGTCGACAAAGTTCTCTAGGAACGAAAAATAAATAAATAAATAAAATGAAGTCTCTAAAGTTTCTTACCCTTTTAGGGAAAAAAAAATAACATTTCCAAAATAAGGTGTTCCCTTAAATAGCTATGTGCCTGTCTCAGCAAATCGCTAGAATTGTCACTTGAGAACAAATGTAAAAGAATCAATCAAGAAGCTGCATAAATATTCCCAGCTCTTGCCTCCCACCACCTCCATGAAGCTCTGAAGAGCGCTCGTTGTGACAGTGACCCCCAGCGTGCGGCTGACTTCTCACATGGGGGGGGATAACTGCGGAGCCTCCACTGGGCTGCTGGGAGGTCAGCAGTGTCAGCAAGGGCACCAACAAATTCTGGACTCAGAGCATGCTGACCTAGAAACACGGTTTGGGTTCCAAAACAGAGCCCGCAGGCGTGTGGGGTAAAGCAAAGCCGTGGTCCGGCTGCCAGTGCTGACGAGGTCTCATGGACTCTGTGCCGGGGCCGTGAGTGTTAACTTCCACGAGTGGATTGTCTCCCTGCCCCAAGGAGCAATGCCCCAAATGCTACTCTTCACGGAGACTAAAATCCTGGACGGGGCACCTCGCGGGCGCAGTCGGTAGCACGTGCGACTCTTGATCTCGAGGTTGGGAGTTCAAGCCCCCACGTCGCATGTAGACACTAAAAATAAAATCTTTGTAAAAAATTAAAAAATGATAGAAAAACAAAGTCACGGAGATTTCCTCATCCATGGAAAATCTGCACCAGCAGTTGTAGGCGGCAGGACGTTCACACACGGTAAGTGTGAATACACTTTTTAAGAGTCTCTCTTCTCATCTGGACACTTTTGAGGAAACAGAAAGCTGAAACCATTGTTTTAATAGTAAAAAAAAGATTCACTGCAAATTTTCCTCATGTTGGGGCGCCTGGTGGCTCAGTGGGTTAAAGCCTCTGCCTTCGGCTCAGGTCATGATCTCAGGGTCCTGGGATTGAGCCCCGCATCGGGCTCTCTATTCATCAGGGAGTCTGCTTCCTCCTCTCTCTCTCTCTGCCTGCCTCTCTGCCTACTTGTGATCTCTGTCTGTCAAATAAATAAATAAAATCTTTTAAAAAATTTTTTTTTCCTCATGTCATGGTTTTCTTCTCTATTGGTGGGCATTACTTTCAGACCAAGGGTGTAAGGATTTCATCTCCAGAAGGTTTCCCGCTCAAGCTTGTGGCTTTTCCCTTCCACAGCTCCCGTCTCACTGCAGGGCCAACGAGCAACACAGCTCCCTCTTTCAAGCACTCGGTTTCATTTCTTAGGGAGAGGTCCCATGGAAATGGTTACTCACAAAACAACCCTTCATTTCAGGGTTACTAAGGAGTTTCCATTAAAAGAAACAGGCCAAGGCGGGCATCATTTCTCTAGGACGAAGACAGGCATGGTCAGTTGAGGCAGCCACGGAGGAGTCGGTGCGAAGGTTGAGGAGCGACTGTCCTCTGGGGGCTGCCTTTGCAGGGGAAATCACTGTCACACTCAAGGCCAAGGTCAAGGCACCCTAGCCAGGAATGCCCTGCCTCCCGGTCCTATCTCATCCAGGCAAATCAAGCAGGCCCCTCCCTTACCCTGGGAGGCTCTGCAGCTCCGCTAATGGAATGATGAATCCTTTGGACAATGTGGATTTTGTACCCATGGGGTCAGCCCTGTGCCAGGCACTGGAGACCCAGAAAACAACTAGACACACAGTTCCTGCTGGGTTCCAGTGGACAGAGGTAGATGATAAACATGGAAGAAAATAAAATACGTGAGCACACCAGCTCACAACCAGCTCAGCAAGGCAAGGGGTCCTTAGAGTGTTACGGGGGTAGGGGTGCACTCCTCTAGACTGGGTGCCCAGGGCTCATCTCCCTGGGTGCTGGTCATAAACCGAGGGGTCTTCAAGCTGAGTAGTACTCCACTGTACATGCAGACAACATTCTCTCTATCCACTCATCTGCCGTGATATTTAGGTTGTTCCCATATCTTAGCTTGTGACTAGTGCTACAGTGAACACAGGAGTGCTAACATCTCCTCAGTATCCTGATTTCAGTTCCTTGGGAGGAATACCCAGGTGTGGACCTACTGGATCTATGATAGTTCCAATCTTAATTTTTTGATGAAACATGATTCCACTTATATGAGATATCTAAAGCAGAGTCAGAGAGTAGAATGGGAGTGGCCAGGGGCTGGGGGCAGTGGGGACTGGGGAGTCCCAGTCAACAGGCCTGAAGCTTCAGTTAAGACTGATGGAAGAGCCTAGAAACCCGCTAACCATCACAGTGCCTATAGTCAACAACACTGTATTAAAAATCTGTTAAGAAGGCAGATCCCATGTTGCGTTCTTACCATAATAATGGTATTTCCATTTCCAGAAATGGAAAGTTAAAAAAAAGAAAGAAAGAAAGGATTTGACAACTAATTCACGTAAAGGTAATGCAAAGCTGTTTAATACTAAGAAAGGATTCTCAAGTAATAGAACCACAGGAGTTCAGGCATGGGCTTGTAGCTTCCTGACCTTCCTCAAAACACCCTATAAAAACATTTCCCTTCTGTCAGCAGAGGCTGTCCCAGCGCCGAGACTCACTCCATGAATCATTACCCTTGTTTACATAAAGCCCCGGTTACACCACCTCTAAAAGTTTATTTAACCAAAGTCACCAACAGATTGACTTTTCCTTAAGTAAGTCAGCTAGTCAGCTGGTCAGAAACATGTAGTGATCACCTCCTCTGTGACGCCCAAGTTGCCAGGCTTGACGAGTACAAATGTGGAACCCACCCAAGTTCACGGGGAAGCAGCACCGTGAGATCAACGCCCGCCGTACCTGCATTCGGTGAACGAAACACACCTTCCACGCAATGTAAGACATCCAACTAATGTGTTTGTCTTTGTTCTATAAGCAATTGTAGGGAAGCAAAACAAGCTAGAAGGCAGAGGGCTAGGGTCTAGAGGTAATTTATTCAGACTTCCTACTCTCCGAGGATAATAAAAGGTAGTAAATCCTGAACTAAACACAGTCAGCGGCAGGGAGCCGCTCAGAATTTAATCTATTCCAGATTAGTGACAAATCATACAGGTCTAATTTAAAATACAGTGCTTTTCAGTACTGCATATGTTTAAAGCATTCAGTTTTCTCCTTTGGCTTCAAACAAAGAATACAATTCCTTCATTTTTTCAACAATACTTCTTTGTTTAAAATTTTTTTTATTTCATTTCTTTTCAGCGTAACAGAATTCATAGTTTTACACCATCAACAATACTTCTTAAATTTTTCTTCTCCTCCATAGCTGAGAAGGAATTTTCTTGCCTGAAATACAACTTCTGCACCCATAAAGCAAGTGCATTTATTCGTTAACTACATTGCATGAGAATGTGCATGATTTTTCAAACTAGCGACTTTCCATGAATTTAACAAGGGCACTGGAACTTTCCATGAATTTAACAAGAATTTAAAGAGCCATCTGCATAGATAAAGCTGAGAGATGATTAAATGTAAAGCAAACTAGGGAAGCAGGGGTACACCCCTTCCTCCTGGGCTCTCCCTTTATTCTCTCCCAGTTTCTTAAGACTCCCCGACGTCTGTGTGGGCCGACGCCATCCTCTGTGACGAACGGCAGAGCAGGGGTACGGGTGCTGCCTCTGTGGGCTCTCCACTCGGATCCCCAACATCTTGACCAAGCTCTCCCCCACAAGATTGAGGTCTCGTCATGTGGCTACCAGCACAGTTTCAAATGTAGGTTCTCGGTCCTAATTAATGGAATCGAGTTCACTTCCATTTGATACATATGAAATAAAAGGCCTAGAATCTTCCAGAGGACTTTGTGCCAACAATTAAAACAACTTGTAACTGCTAAGTGCACTTCGTGTAGGTATGTCCGTAAGCAACACGTGACACACAGTTCCCTGTGATGCCACATATGAGCCTGGGGAACATTCAGCTCTGACACATGGGCCTTGGAAGCTCTGTGGCTTTTCCTCCTTTCCCGGGGCCCCCACACCATGCCCTCCAGAGCTGCACATTCGGTGACCCACCCCCACTCCACAGTAATGACTTCAGCCCCAGTTTATGGCAATGAGGGCAGTGCCACCCCATCTACGTCAGAACACTGTGAGGATCTCTAGAGTGCTTGCTTCATATATGAAGTTAATACATAGTAAAGTTAGATGGCTCCTCCTTTAGGATATGAGCTTAGTCATTCTCAGCAAATCTTTGTTGCCTTTTTATAAGGTCCCAAAGTAAAGAGCCCTCAGCTTGGTACTGCTGACGGGCAGAGGCTGCACCGAGTAGGGCCCTTCCCACCTGTGAAAGCAGAGGTGCTCAGCCCCAGAGCAAGTGCAGTGGCACATGGCAAGATTCCTCTCCCCAGATTGCTGCTCATTTGTCACAGCTGCAAGGAATGGCCCTGACGACAGACCCCTGAGGGCGAGGATTTGGTAGGAAGGTGTGAACCACGAGCTCACTCTGGGATCATCTTAAACATCTCCTGCATTCAAAAGCACACACTCAGGAAACAACGTGAGGTGATAAATGAAGACCTAGGAGGAGATTTCTCATGGAAACTGGACAACTATATTTCTGAGACGCTCTGACTCTAATCCTCCTTAAAGACAGGAAGGTGATGAGATGATTTATTCAAATAACTTCCCGTGGTGATACATATAAACCATTTCAAAGATGAGCTTTCTACTTGTTCAGTGCCCTACAAAAAAGACTCTGCCTGCTTTTCTTACGAGCTTCCTAACATTTAACAACCCACCCTGGTTCTACTTTTAGTAGTGAGAGCAGCACTGTGATGGTCGTGGTGGTCATCATGCTGGTGGTAGCAGTAAAAGGAATAGTAGTAGAAGTTCTGCTTTCAATTTGCAGGAGTTTCTGAACTTTTTGAAGGTCATAGACCTTGCTAAGGGTCTTTTGAAAGCCATGAATGTCCTCCTTAGCATGGTGGATAGGTGTACACACATATTTTGATTAAATAAGTACAAATAAAAATTCATAACCTGATTATAAAATATACAGAATTATTATGGGTTGAAATAAGAGGTCAAAATTGGGCAGTTGAAACCCTAACCCCCAGTCCCTAAGAATGGGACCTTTTTTGGAGACAGGGTCTTCACAGAGGTAAGCAAGTTAAAATGAGGATGTTAGAATGAACCCTAATCCAGTATGACTAATGTCTTTATGGAAAAGGTAAATTTGGACACAGGGACATATGTAGAGGAAAGACGATGGGAAGAGACAGAGGGAGAAGATGGCTGTCCACAAGCTAAGGAGAGGGGCTTGGGACAGACCCTTTCTTCACTGCCTCAGAAGGAACCATCCACCAGAACCTTGATTTTGGACATCCAGCCTCCAGAACTGTGAGACAATAAAATTCTGTAGTGTAAGCTGCCTAGCCAACAGTACTTTGATAGGATCGGCTTAGCAAACCTATACTATAATTTTGTGAGATTCCTTCCTGTTGAGATGTGTACCTATAGTTCATGTCATTGCTGTCTGAACATACCAGAATTTATTTGTCCAGTTGGTTGCTGGTGAAGTGTTTCCAGGGTTCTCCAGTGTTGAGTGATGCTGCTGTAGACATACTGATACACGCCTCTCTGTGCAAGCAGGAGGTTTCTCTAGGATGCCCAGAACTAGAATTGCTGGATCAACAGATGCATGTTTCTTCCACACAGGTTGTTTGGAAACTGTATGCACCAATTTACACACCTATCACTAGTGTGGAAAGGGATTCTTCTACTCCTCCAATGTACCAAAACTGGGTATCATCATTCATTTTTATCTATCTGCTGGGCATGAAATTGTATCCCATTGCAGAGGTAGGTAGATGGGGTCACTGACTGATTTCCATTTACTATTACCAGCATCATTTTTTATATCTTGTATTAACTGATTTTTCAACTTATAAAAAACTATAAACTATGATTTGACATTAATATTTTATGCCTCAAAAGTTGTCAGTTTATGACATGAGAATAGTTCCCAAGTAGAGAACTTGTTAGCAGCCTTTCCAACATCCCAGTACCCCCCCAAAAAATATTTGTTTCCATGTAGAAGTCTAAGTTCAGAGTGATCTCAGTGACAAGATGCACACAAGAGCCAGAGACTCTGTGGAAACTCGTGCCATGCTGGTCTTTCTAGGTCCATGTAGTGAGCATTGATTCACCTTCATGGATGTAATTTTTGGTTCTTGTCCAGGGGAGTCCTCATTAATGGTAAAATATCATCTCCTGCCCATTAGAAATCTTGTCATATTTTTTGAAAACTGTCATTCTTTGGGTACATTCATCTCATAATAACCTCTTGAGGTAAGAAGGAAGATTGCTCTCAGATCCATAAGGGAAGAAAGCACACTGACAGGATTTAATTTCCCAAGTGTCAACCTACAGGTCAGTGGTAATATTTAAAATAAAGACTGAGTGTCTGGCGCCCCATTGCTGCCCCATCCATTAAATGATGCCAGTTCCCTTGACAAGAATTAGCCTTCAGCTCTTGATTAGAAGAAGCAGAGCTGGTATACACTTCATCTAGTCTTCTTGACATGAGCTTAAACTGGTAGAATCAATATTTTAAAGCTGAAAGAAGCTTTAGAAATCACCTTCATCCAATCTCTCCCATCTTAAATATTTCAAAGACAAAACAGAAAATGGCATTCTTAAAACCACACACCTATTTAGCTATAAAACAAAAGAAAGAATCCTGGGGGCATCTGGGTGGCTCAGTCGGTTGGGCGTCTGCCTTTGGCTCAGGTCATGATCCTGGAGTCCTAGGATCCGAGCCGGGCATCTGGCTCCCTGCTCAGTGGAGAGTCCGCTTCTCCCTTCCCTCTGCCTCTCCCCCAACTCCTGTTCTCTCACTCTTTCTCACTCTCTCTCAAATAAATAAATTAATTAAATTTTAAAAAAGAAGAAGAAGAATCCTGGATCTTCAGCGTCCCAGAACTAGGCTCCCTCCGCAGGACACCCATGCAATTCCCACTGTGTGCTGGGCTGCCCGACATTTCGCAATTAGTACCTGTAAGAGAACACCTTGTTTCTCTGGACTGGTCTGCAGACCTGAATAAATTGCAATTAATGATGGAAACTGGGCATTCCAGGATTCCTCTCCAGTCAAGAAATACTACATGACCAAAGAATTTTTCTTCCATTCGAGCAAAGAAATCTGAGTTTGTATTACTCAGATATGATATGAATTTGGATATGAATAAAACAATGTGAAAATCACAAAGCTCAGAGAAAAAATATGAACATGGTGATGCCATGCCAGTTGCATATCAAAACTAAGATTCACATAGAGAAGAAAAGGAAATATCATTTACTGGGCACTTTCTAGGTGGGCACCTACTGGTCACTATATAGACTTCATTTTACTTCTCATAAGGTCTCTTCTTTTTCCTTTCAAATTTTTATTTAAATTCTAGCTAGTTAACACACAGTACAATGTTGGTTTCAGGAGTAGAATTCAGGGACTCATCACTTACCTACAACACCCATGCTCATCACAAGTGCCCTCCTTAATGCCCTTCACCCATTTATCCCATCCCCTGCCCACCTCCCTACATCAACCCTCAGTTTGTTCTCATGAGTCTCTTGTGGTTTGTTCCCCTCTCTCTCTTTTCTCTCCCCCCCTTCCCATAAATTCATCTGTTTTATTCTTAAGTTCCACATATGAGTGAGATCATATGACAATTGTCTTTTTCCTGACTGGCTTATTTCGCTTAGCATAATACTGTCTAGTTCTGTCCATGTCATTGCAAATGGTAAGATGGCCACATAAAATACACACACACACCAGATCTTCTTTATCCATTCATCCTCAATGAACATTTAGGCTCTTTCCATAGTTTGGCTATTGTTGATAATGCTGCTATATACATTGGGGTACATGTATCCCTTCAAATCTGTATTTTTGTATCCTTTGGGTAAATATCGTAAGGTCATATTAATATCCCCAGCTAGCATGTTAAGTAATGGCATCTTCGCAAACATAAATAATCGGCCCAAATAAAGTACATAATAAGGTTGTGATTCAAACCCTATTATAATGCCTTATACATGCAACTATAATTCAGTGTAGGAAGCATTTTTCTTTTCTGTTTTGGATGATAAAGTAAAAATTCAGTGTAAGTATGAAGGGGACAAAAAGTATACAGATATATATAGCTGTGTGATAATCTATGTTATTATACATTATATTATATTTATAATAATCTGTATTATATAGTATCCATATTATTACAGATTATTATATAATCATCTATATTATACATCCATAAATGTATAATAATCACACCACCTCCAGAAAACTGCTTTTAAAACTCGAGTCTCTGTTGCCTGAGAGTACCCAAAGATGGCTGCTATCATTCCTTTTCTCCCCGAAAGTGCATATGCTCCACGCCCCTCTCAAAGTTGGCCTTGAGATTCCTCTTGACCAATGGAAAGGGCAGAGGTAATGCAATGTCGGCTTTCAGTGGAAACTTTGAAGATCTGGTGGTTTCTGCCTCATCTCTGAGGAGAAGCTGGCTGCCATGGGAAAACCCAACTACCTCAGACCTCCTTGCTGCGGAAAGCCATAGCTAGCTGCACGGATCGGCTACACGGGAGGGAAACTGAGACCCAGGCCTGGGAGTGAAGACTTCTCGGACCTCCCAGCCAAGCCCAACCTCCAGAGAAGCAGAGCACTGTGAGGGGAACGCAGGAGCAGAGGAATCCCAACCCAACCACCAGCGAAGCCTCGTCAAGCTAAGAGTCATGAGAAATAACAGATTCTTGCTGTTTTACAACCAAAAGTAACTAGGACTTCATCCTGAGAGATCATCTCTGTATGCAGGAAGCTATGTTTATATGCATATCCCAAACTCTGCCTTTGTCACTCAGACACGCTTCCCATCTTCACGAGCGGTCACATTCTTCTGGGATGTGGGTTTCACTGGCTACCCAGCATCTCCTTGTGTGGCTCTGCGGTTTGTGCGGGATTCCTGTACTGCTGAGCAAGCAGCCGGCTTCTCCATTGTCACGAGTGGACACGACATCCGGAGTGCGCGGGCCTGTACGCACATCTGCGCCCAAATCGTCCGCTGTCACTGGATGAATTCTGGATGTGAAATTAGGGCCTCCAAGGATTCCGTGTTTTCCTGTGGTTCTGGTCAAACTGTCTTGAACAAAACTCATCCCAATTCCACTGGTCCCGGCTGTGAAAGAGGACAGTCATGTCTGTCCCCACGATCTCACACCACTAGGCACTCTGTGTATTACTCACTTCCAATGTGGTAGATGAAACGTGGTCGGTCTCTCGTTGCGTTAATTTGTCTGTCATTAATAGAGGGTCAGACCTTTCTTCGCGAGTGTGACATGCCCAGCCCAGCACGCTCAGCTGCCCCAACCACGTGATAATGTCAAACACAATGTCTGACATGCAAGGGTAAATGGACAAGGCTACCAGGAAAAGTGCACAATGGAAAGAATATTTTTAATACATGAATGACAGGAATAATTTTGTAGTAGGGCCTAACGAGTCATAATCAATTTTTCTGACAGAAGAATTTCACAATCCATTGATTTAAAATCACATGGATGGATGAGGACTTTTTTAGAGCATTTGTACCTGTCACTTATACTTGTTACCTATCTTTATAGAAAACTGTAAATCACTTCTTAGGCAAGCCATTAATTGAGAAAATACATTTCAACCTGATTAAAGCTTCTAAAACCATTATTTTCTACTATAAACTTTCAGCAGTAGGAATTAATTCTCAAACTCCTCTTCTGCACAAGTTGATTTTTTTAAGATTTTATTTATTTATTAGACAGAGATCACAAGTAGGCAGAGAGGCAGGCAGAGAGAGAGAGGAACCAGGCTCCCTGCTGAGCAGAAAGCCCGATGCAGGGCTCGATCCCAGGACCCTGAGATCATGACCTGAGCCGAAGGCAGAGGCTTTAACCCACTGAGCCACCCAGGTGCCCCCACAAGCTGATTTTTAATTAAATAAAATACTACCAGCCTTCAGCAGTCATAGGTGAAAAGTTTGATGTGAAACATTACTCTTGGCACTAAAGACAAGCAAATATAATCAAATAAAAAGCAGATCTGAGCAAACATCCTTTATAACGTAACATGCTACACAAACAGAACTTTTTAAAATTACGTCATTGAAAATTTTCTTTAGCTTCACTTGTTTGAAATATAATAAAGAGAATAAAAAATGAAAAATCTAAATACTTAAATTTGACTTAAAGTTGAGAATGCCGCAAACACAACTTCAAAGTTATGCCGCATTTTCACACATTATTAAAAAGAAAAGCAACTGAGGCTTCTGTTTCTTCTCGGACACCCTCCCCCATCCATCAGACATCGCCACGGCTCCCGTTTCTCCCCTGCACTCATTGCGTGCATACTGTGTCCTCACAACTGGGCTGAGCTCCCGGTGGCTGTCGGCGTCTGCAGGCGTCTGCTGGTCACAAGAGCTAGAGGCGGGCAGTAGCAATGCCAGCGGACAAGCGGGGAAACTCAGAGTTAGGTTAAGATGCTTGCCGTGGTCCCAGAAACGTCTTCTCCCTGGGAATATTCTCTTAGTGTCCTCAGTGTGGTCCAAGCCCACACTGATGCCAGAGAGCTCCCAGATCTGGATCTCTAGTCCCAAATTTCCTGCATGCTGAACCATCTAGCAGCCTCTCCATCCACATTGCCGCCCCATGTCCCCCGGGCAGCACTGCCCGCATGACACATCGCATCCGCAGCCGTAGTCCTTCTTCCTGAGCCTGCTGCTCACTCTACGTGCCCTGGTGCTGGGGGGCAGTAGTGGCCCTCCGTGGCCCCTCCGGAGTCCCCTGAGCCCCAGAGTCCCCTGACCACCCAGCTCTCCTCCTACACACTCGGGCCTACAGTCACCGCTGCACATGGGCCTCCAGCCAGGCCCCCAGCAAGACCTTGAGGATCAAACACCGGATGAGACTCTGCCACTCACTCCCGTCCCAGGGGGAAGACAGAAGAGTCCAGGGACATTTAAACAGAAGTCATTATCATCATACAAAATGGCAGAATGTGAACGGAGGTCGGCTCGGGCGTGGTGGGGGAGAGGTGTCCGAGGGGGCAGGAGCGGAGAGGTGGGGAAAGGCGGACTAGATGGAACAGCACGTGCAGGAGGGAAGGGCAGAGAGGAAGACGAGTGCACGCTCACAGCGGGGAACGGTCGAAAGAAACAAGGAAGCAGAAGCCGGATTTTAAAACTCTGTTTACTCCACTTCCAACTATCCCCCAAATCTACTGTCCCCTCTCAGTCTGGAGTATGGCCACAGCCTGCCAACCTGGTTCTCCCCTTCCATTCTCTCCTTCAGTCACCTCAACACTGAGGAAGGAGTGAAAACCGCACATCACGCCCGTCCCTGCTCAAAGCCTGTGGAGGCTCCCCCCCCCACCCCCCGCCCAGCTCAGGGGTGAGCTCCGCTGGCCTGGCCGCCCTCCAGCCACACCGCACACCAGCCCATTCCTCCCTGGGGGGCCCCTCCTCGCCCGTGCGGTTTTCCTTGGGATCCCCAGCACAGTTGTCCTGTCTTTCCCCTCCTCTTACCCCCCACCAGGAGCACTTCTCCCTAGTTACCTGCGACTTGGGCGTGCATCCTCCAGAACCTCGAGGACAGGAGTCCTTGCAGGCTGACATTAGTCTCCCCTTTGAGGCTGGGGGTTGCCAGGTATGAGAACAGGTCCGCCTGCCCCTGGTCACAGGACAGATTCCTCAGTGCTGGAAGAGGCAGGTTTTGTTGGAGGATAAGGGCAATTTCAACGGAAAAGTCCAGCATAGAGGGGACGCTGGTTCTCATATGCAAAGGACACTGAATGGAGGCTTCTTTGGAACACGCGCTCACACACGCACAGCTGTGACTCGCCTGCCCACAGGTATTTGCACAAATGCTTAAAGCCCCCCACTACCTGTCTCCCAGGGAGACATCCCACCCTGGGACTCTTCCCAAGTCCTGCGACATTGAGTGCTCCGGCCCCAGCCCCAGAGGCTGCTGTTCAGGGCCTGTCTCTGCCACCCGCTAGGTGAGCCGGAAGGGGATAGAAGGTGGATTCCAGTCCCACAGGCAACTCTAGTGCAGCTGCTTCTGCACGGGAGCCCCTATTCTGTGTTCTCACCAGTGAACCGTTCCCGAAGACCCTTCCCTGGCTGACCCCCAGCGTCAGCACGAGGAGAGGAGAGCGCTGCCTAACTGGTGTGGCCTGGGTTCTAGCCCAGCCTCACGGCCCCACTGCTGCGCCAGGTCCCGCAAGGCCCCTGAAGGGCTCTCCTGGCCGCTGATGTCTAGAGGTTGCTTCGTTGCAGGAGAGGATCGCGGCTCCGCTCAGGTCTTTCTGTGGAGGAGAGGGCATGGGATTGGGGGAGCAGAATGCCCACGTCGCCGGTCCTGTCTGTCACACGCCATACTTTGTATACAGGCGTGAGAGCACTTACTGACCTAAGCGAGACTGCAATTTCTTAGTGACTAATTATGACTGTAGGGGGCAGAGGGAGAGGAAGGTTCCAGAAGGCCGATGCTGGCCTTTGGTGTCAGATCACCTGAGGGTCACACACACTCTGTCGTTATCAGCCCTGCAACCTTCACGGTCTCATTTGTAAAAGTCGGGAGAGCCGTACCTCCCTTCCGGGGGTGCTGTGAGGACGGACTGCACGATTGGAACGCATCTACCCAGCACCTGGCACGCAGTCCCTGGGGCCTTCTGTTCTTTCCTGCTACGCCTTACGATTGGGTCAATAAGAAAGAGAATTCTAAAAGTCGCTCGGTCATTCCAAAAAGCAAGTTGTTGCAAAAAAAAAAAAAAAATCCTCAAAAAGAACAGAGTTTTAACTCCCATATAATTTAAAGCGGACTGGGGAGGAACAAAAGGCGTAGGCACATTTTTTCAAAAGCATCAAAGATGCCAGCAGTGGGAGAAAACACTGAAGCATCTCTAGATCGTACACTCCCATACAGCTCTTAATTGTTCCAATAACTCACTTTGACAGAGAGATAGAGTTACCGCTGAAGGAGATGATATCCTGTTAATGTCTTATTAATAACAATTACATCCTTCAGGAACTGATACAGAAGACAATTCAACTGGTTCAAAAGATACAACTTGAACTGTATCACTTGATTGGAAGGCTTCTGGTCACAAAATGTCCATAATCACTGTTATTCTCTTCATTATTGGGACCCAAAATTACAGTGCTGACATCCCTTTAGTGACGAAAGCACTTTTCACAGCCAAAACATTTTAGCTGTGGCTGGTGGGTCTCTTTTGATCGGAGCTCTGCTGGCTGCAGCTGCAGTGTTTCTAAGTCAAGCTATGTTCCTATGTGCTCATTCCGGCTGGAACATTTCAGCCTCTGCTGTTTTGATTGCAATATTGTCCAGCAGGCTGGGCTCATGATCGGGTCACGTCATTAAGATGACTAACACTCTCTCAGACGGCAGTTGGAGTCCGCAGCAGGAGCAGCTGAGACGGTGACTTGACTGCAGATCCAGGCGGGAGGCGGCTCCGTACTTTCTCCGATAGTTCAGCACTATCCAAACAGGATGCACTTAACATCATATTGGCCACTGTGGTTCCTTGAGGACCCTGTAAGTGGCCAGAAAGAAGAGTCCTAAGAGTGGTGTTCCCAGGGGGAGCATGATGAATGCCAAGACACACACAATCAGTCACTGCTGCGATAAGCATCCTGAGGTCCTGGGAGGAAGTCAGAGGTAGGACTTTTGTAAAAACACATCAGAGATGCCTGGATAGCCCATCCCTTCTTTAAAACACCACCTGCATTCTGTGTTAGGGGGTGGCACCAAGAAATACCCAGCATTGTGCCAGGGCACCTGGCCCAGGGTGAGCCAGCGGGATTTTATTTTTACCTGGAGAGCTGGAATTGAAAGTTAAAAAGCATCCATCTGGAGTGGGTCCTGCCAGGCATTGACCACACAAGCTCACATAAAGGTGGGGACATGTCTTGCACTCAAAAGCCACTTGCTTATTGATGTTATGTGCAGACAAGAGCTAAAAGACCACAGGGAAACCAGTCTACAAAAACAGCATAAAGCAGATGTACATGAGAAATGAACTTCTGGGGGAGAGAGGGCACAGAACACTTACCAAAACCACCAAGGCCTCTTGCCTACAACTGGGAGCTGTAAGACTCTATCACTACCATAGGACCTTATCTACCTGCAAACCAGGACACCTGAGAAACCCAAGTACCAAATCCAAGGGCCACCACTGCCCATCCCACAGGCAGCACAGGGATGGGGCTGATAGGCACTCGGGGCAGGGAAGGGAGACCTCTCCTACCATGACTCTAAAAGGACCTTCACAAATCCCTCTGGCATTTGTAAATCCCTTCATGAACTAAGACCTGAATCACAAATCATTTTTTTTAAGTTGGATCTTCTTGCCCTATCTTAAAATATAATTATTTCTCCAACTTGCTTATTCTACATAATGTAAAAATACGAAATTGGAATCAGAACATGTAGGCTCAACTCTGACTTTATTACTTCCTATCTGTGTGTGGTGGGAAATTCTTTAATCTCCCTGAATCTATCTTTCCTCCTTTAAAAAATAGAGATGATAGTGGTATCTGTCAACTATTTCTATTTTTCCTCCTTTACAAAGCTTCTCTAATTGCCCAGGAAGGAATTCGTTAGGATGAAACCTGGTTTATATCTCTACAACAACAATGGACCGTGACAGCAAACTTTATGTGTCACCTAGACTGAGCCATGAGGCACAAAGACACTTGGTCAAACATGATTCTGGGTGTATCTGTTGGGCTATTTCTGGAAAAGATGTACATTTAAATCAGATTGCCTTCCATGTGGGTGGGCCTCATCCAAACAGTTGAAGTTCTGAAAAGAACAAAAAAATGGACTCTTTCTGGAGGAAGAGAGAACGCCTCCTGCCTGCATGCCTTCAAACTGAGACACTGGTTTTTTCCTGCCTTCAGACTCAAACTGAAACATCAGCTATTTCTGAGTCTCAAGCCTGTCAAACTTAGACTAGAACTACATCATCAGCTCTTGTGGGTCTCCAGTTTGCTGACAGCAGATCTTGGGATATCTCAGCCTTTGTAATCATGTGAGTCAATTCCTTGTAATAAATCTCCTTCTATATATATGTACATCTTATTGGTTCTGTTTCTCTGGAGAACCCTAACTAACATAGACATATTATATTACAATTCTCTGCATATATTGATTTTCTCCATCATACTTTGAAACCTTCCATTGCACAACACATAGTACAACACAGGCAGAGAGTAAGTGCTCAATAAATGTTGAGTAAAAGAATGTCTGCCTTTCAGACAGACTTTTACGACTGTTGAGAAGCATAAATAAAATGTGTGAGTACTCAAAAATGGCACAACTCCATACAGAAATTAGATATTTCTCCATAGTCATCCCCAAACCCAATCTTACTAAAGAAAATCAAGTCAAGCTAGGACTCAAGTGTTTCTAACCTCTCTGTTTCCATGAACCGTGATTAATTCTAAATGCAATCAAGGATTGCCTATTGTGTGTGTGGTACATTCTTAGTCCTGAGGCCAAATGATGTAGACAGATCCCCGAGCTTCTATTCCAGTGGAGGTGGGGGCAAACTTTAAACAAGTAAATGCATAAACAAGCAAGATGACCCCACTAATGATGAAAATGGAGAGGAAAACCAAGCAGGGTCATCCCGGCCCAGGGACTACATTAAATGGCACCACCTTCCCCACTAGGAAATCTCCCCACTTTTGTGTTTTTCCAGCACCTTCTTCACTCACTTTCAGTCTCTCCCACCTCAGGAAGGAGCTGTAAACAAACTCTGGATTCATTCAGTTAATTCTCTTAACACAGAATTCTGATCACGTCATTTTCTTGCTTAAAAAGCTGTGTTTTCCCACTTCCTACAAAGTAATATCCAAATGACTCACTGGTGCCCAAGGCCTCCGGGGTCTGTTCTCAACCCCTCTCAGCTTCCCATCTTGTTAATCCATGCCTGCTACATCCCAGTTCACGGGCATGCTGTGCTCCACCCCACCCCTGCCTTCATTCACTCTGCCCCCATGAGAAGTCCCCACTTCAAGTCCTCTGACCTTCACATGTGCACAGAATCCACCCATTACACAGAGAAAGGGTCAGGGCACATGGTACCTGCTTAATAAATATTAGCTCCTTCTCTCCTACCTGGAAGAAAATGCTTGCTCCCCCAAGTCTTACAGCACTTGGTCCAAAACTCCTGTCTGGTGCTGATCTGGCTCTGCCTCATGTTATCATTCTTTAGGAACATGTTACATCTTCCATCTGGGTTATTATTTCCTTAGGAGAACAAAGTGTCTCAGTCAACTACATTTTTCCTAGAGTCCAGTACAAAACAGCATTCAATAACTGTTTGCCAAGGGGGTGAGTTTGGTGAATAAACAAATGGCCCACCAAGTAAAAAAGGAAGAATCCCAAATTTGTCATAGTTTCCACTTGAACCACTAGTGTTACATTCACAATAAGTCTCATATGGATACATTCATCATTCCATATGGCCTTGGGTGATACGTAGTCATCACAAAAGTTCAGAAAGTGAGAGTAATTTCTTTTTACCAAGGGTGACTGTTTTGGTGACAATTCAGAAAATCATGTGCTAGGCATAATTACGAACCATTTCCAACAATTAAAAAAATAAGTAGTTTTTAAGTTTTCTTTTACACAAAATTCTAAGGTTTTGAGTCTAGTGACTCTGTTACACAATCATGGTGACTCTTCCTGGCATCAAGACATCCACGGACGGGCCCTTGCAGTAGTATCAGGGCCTGGACATCCTGCTGGAACATGTAGCGCAGTGGATGGCTGGCACGATGGGAGGCTGTCTTACACCATCCAGCCCCAGGTGAGCCACAGATGACTGAGGCCACATGCGCAGCCCTTGGTGAGATCAAAAAATGGCTCAGTCCTCTATTGTCCCACAGAATCATGAGCAAGTAAAACAGCTGTTGTAAGGCACAAACTTCCAGGTGTTTTGTTATGTAGCATAAATTGATGTGCTATCACTACAGGAATAAATAAGAAATATGTGGGAAAACACATACTGTGGATCATTGACAATCTAGTTAAAAGCAACAAACTAGGTATATATTCAGCAGTAGGAAGAGATGACCAAAAAAAGTAGAGAGAAAAAAGGTAAGAAAGCGAGTGAGATTTGTAGAATTAACAACACTAAACCATCATCATATACCTGACAAGGATATACGTATACCTAAGGCTAATCAACACGCATGAATGTGTGTGGCAGAGGCAACAGGAGTGACCACTGGTATTGAAGGTTAATGCTGCACAGTTCACCACAGGGTAACGTGGGCACCACAACTGCTCAGTAGACTCAAAGCGGAGGGCCCTGCCGAGACCACGATGAATCAGCCACAATCTGAGGTATACGGTGAATCTAAGTCTCTGCAACTAACTAAAAGTAGCATTGTTCTTAGAGATTCCCAATGCAGATTTCTTTGCAAGTGTCTTTAGGTTTTCAATCCACATTAAGCAAGTTAAATCCTAGTGGTGAAATATGTCTGTGGTTTGTGCAAGAAAGTTGACACAGAAATGTACCCGATACTCAAAGAACAGACTGACCCGATATCAAAAGACTGGCAAGGGGCGGGCGACTGGGTGGCAAAATCGGTTAAGCTTCTGACTCTTGGTTTTGGCTCAGACTGTGATCTCGAGGTCGTGGGATCAAGCCCGGGGTCAGGCTCCATGATGAGTGCAGAGTCTGTTTAAGGCTCTCTCTCCTCCCTTTGCCCCTCCCCCTCTGCACTCCCTCTGTCTCTCTAAAATAAATAAATCTTAAAAAAAAAAAGTCTTTAAAAAGACGGGCAAATGAAAGTACATGCTTATGCTTTAAATTAAAATATTTAGAAGATGCATGCCAACATTTCCTTATGATTCCCCCATTTAACCAATTTTTTTTCAATTGAGGATCCAAATATTGGGTTACTTCAGATTGCGGGCTCCTTCTGTGGGTGACAATATACTGCTCAGACTTGTTTCTGTCACGGGAGCAATCTACACAAATGGATGTCCCAATTCTCGGTCATCCTGAGGTGGGAAAAGGAAGTTGATCCTAGAAGGGTACTAGGCAGGACCTGACCCTGGGACCCTTTAGTCCCAGGCTAAAGACTCTGGGAGCAGGGACAGAGCCTTTAGAGCTGCTCCCCAGGGAAGGCACTGGGGCGCTCACCGCAGGGAGTCGAGGAGGCAAGGCGGAGACCAGAGCCCCTCCAGAGCAGCCACCCCCGGAAGGGAGGATTGGGACACATGGATGCTGGGTCTAAGAAGGCTCTTCACTCACTTTAAGGTTTCTTTTCAGAATCTCGAGGCCCTTTCTTTTACTCACAGCATCAGTGGAGCTGGCTGGCTGTACAGGAACCAGGGCAGGAGCTCCGAGCACACAGGAAGCGAGCTGGCCCAGGAAGAGCCCGACCTGGAGCGGCAGACATGTGTGGCCCAGGACCCACTGAGGGCAGAAACTGGGTTCTGGGGTCAGAGATGTCGGAATCCCAACCCCCAGAGGTGATGGTATGAGGAGGTGGGGCCTTTGGGAGGGGACTGGTTGTGAGGATGGAGCCCTCCTGATAGGATTAGTAGTATCCTTATAGAAGAGATGCCATGCAGCTCCCTAGCACCTTCCCCTGGTGAGGACAGGAGAAGCGGGACCAGCTGGGGGCCCTCACTGGACCAGGCTGGCCCCTGCTCTTGGACTTCCAGTCCCCAGAACCGGAACAGTCGACGTCCTCAGCTCTGTCACAGCCGCCCTGATGGACTGAGATGCTGGGCCACGTGCCTGGTGAATGTGAGCCCATCGGGGGCGGGGAGAGCTTCAGAGGCAAACAGAGTGAGCGCCCAGGGACCCCCGCCTGCTGGAAAAGAAGGGGAAGAAGAGCACCAAGAGTAGACAAAGGATCCGGTGTGTGTATGGCTATTCCTGGGCTTCAGGTTACACAGGCTACTGAGGGACAACACAGACACAGCTTAATGACACTGGAAGAAGTTTTAGGACTCTAAGCTCCCAGATGGAGCACCCATACCCTACAGGGGTGCTTGGGAAGCACCAGGGTCAGTGAGGAGGCAGGAGTGAAGGACGAAGCACATACCAGACTGTTTACCATGCTTTCCCCGGGAAGGACTGGGCCAGGCAGGGTAGGCGAGTTTAGGATTGGGTAGTTTAAATAATGTCGGCAGGCTCTGGGCTAGGGGTGTGGTCTCCAGTCAGCTGGACCCTGGTCCTGGGGATGGTGGGAGCAGAGGAAATACTGGCTGGGGTGTGCAAGGTCAGAGGGGGCTGGGGTGTGGGATGCTGTAAGAACCAGGAGCCCTGGGAGGGGCGGTCTCTCCACAGCTGGCAAGGCCCCCACCATGTCAAAGCACCGTCAACTCCAGAAAACAAAAACATGACTACTGCGGCGTGGAAGTCTACCAAATGTATTCTCGGAGTTTACTCTCATGGTTGTCTGGGTGTGTGTGGGTTTTCCTTTCACTAACTGATATGACATAATATGCAAACATATTTCTTAATACTTAAAAAAATGTTCATTCTCAAAAATAAAAGCAAAACAAACAAACAAAAAAACCATTTCCTGCTTCGTGTTTGTAATGTCTTTGGGGATGTCCCCCGTTGTAAGTCTCTAAATGTCACCCCGTCACTACCCTATTTAAATCTCTCCTGTGGCATCCCGGAAGTGGATTTTTTTTGGAGGACACACCCCCGCCCTCCAGCACCCGCCTCGAGACTAAGAAGGCCAAACCATTCACGTTTTATCTACACATGACAATGTTTAAAACCTTCACATTATCACTAGTGTGTGCCCGTAAGCATTTGCATGCATGATTCTATTTCATCCTTCCCACAATATCCTCATTTTACACACTAGCAAGTTGAACTTCATAGCTTAAGTAACTTGGCCCAGGTCACGCATTTAGGAAGCAGTGGAGGAGAAAGTGAAGATAACCTGTGGCTTTCAGGTTCCTCTGGACCTTTGCGCCTTGTGGTTCCTCTCATGGGTGTCCTTCCCCTCCCTCCCCACTGCCACGGACAGTCCCCTCCGCCCAGTGAAATTCTGACAAGTTTCCTCCCGACTCTACCCCATGACCTCCCTTTTCTTAGAGCATTTTCTTTAGAGAACTTGTCATTGTAAATTCTTCATCTGCCCCTCAGAGAAGTAAATCTTCTCCCAGCCACAGTCCAGGAACGCCTTTCTCAAAGACCTGGGAGCCAGCTCTTTGAAATGTGACCTCCAGGGAGACAGGCCCTGGTCTCAGTCTCCAGGGGAGGCCTGGAACCTACCTTCTAGTAAATGCCGGTTAGCAAGAGAAGATGGCCCAACCACCTTGATCACTTTCCCCCACAACCCTCCACCACTTAAAAGCCCACAGTCTCTCTCCTCTGCAGCAAGTCTCCACGGCTAGAGCTCCCTGCCAGTAGAGGCAGGAGCCCTCCTTGTCATGGTCTCTCCACTGGAGCTCTTCTCCCACCACACCAGGATCCCACGCAGACCACGTGCTTCCATGAGCACATCCCTGACCGTCTGGGCCCCTCCAGAGGCCAGGGTTTTGCCTTGCTCATCTTGGTATTTCTATCCTCTCTTTTCCAGGCCTCTGGAGTTGAGCACAGAGCACGGAAAGCACTACGTATTGGTGGAAATACCAAATGAACGAAGCAAACAAATCTTTAAGTGACAACTGATTTTCAATCAGGAGGCCTACAAAATAAGAGAAGATCATGCATGTTATGTGTATTACACCAGCAGTTTCCAAATTTTAGGATGAGGATCCTTTCAGCTTCCTAAGGCTCTGTTATCCAGATTTTCCCAATTCTGCTCACCATCTGCATTCCAGCCCATATCACTGTGGTGCACAGCCAAGTCGTGATCCATAGACACAACTCATTGTAATACGTGTAACACAGGCAACTAACAACTGTAATAGTTGGACATTTATGAGGGGCCAGGTGCTTCCCATCTCATTTAAGGAAGAATATACTGTCATTCTACAGATGACATTTTACAACAGACAAAGTGAGACTCAGAGAATTAAATCACATGCACAAGGTTACTCAGTGAGGGGGAGGCCGAGTGGAGACACTAAAATCCATGCTTTGACTTTCCACCAGCCCACCTGCCTCCACGCCGAAGGTCACTCGCAAGGAAAACCAAACCTGACCAAACCTGGAGAACTACTGGTGATTTCTCCTGAATGTGACAAAGAGCCCTCAACTTTAAAACTTATCTGATCTCTGTTACAATTTCTCCTGCATTCTGTCCAATTTTTTTTCTGTGTGATTTTTTAAATTATTTTTATTAAGATATAATGTATTATTAGCCCCAGGGGTACAGGTCTGTGAATCATCAGGCCTATACAATTCGCAGCACTCACTGTATCACATACCCTCCCCAGTGTCCATAACCCAACCACCCTCTCCCTACATTCTGTCCCATTTAGATCACTGTACCGAGACCTCAAATAAACAGGTATCTTGAAAAAAATTAATTTTTTAAAAAGACTTTATTTATTCATTTGACAGACAGAGATCACAAGTAGGCAGAGAGGCAGGCAGAGAGAGAGAGAGAGGAGGAAGCAGGCTCCCTGCTGAGCAGAGAACCCGATGTGGGACTCGATCCCAGCACGCTGGAACCATGACCTGAGCCGAAGGCAGCTGCTTAACCAACTGAGCCACCCAGGCGTCCCGAAAAAAATTAATTTAAAATAAACCCTTTTCTAAAAACTTAGGGAGAAAATGTTTGGTGAGAAGACCACAGAAGCTCTTCAGTTTTATCACGTTGCCTTTCTCTTACTTCTATACCCCCTTCTCTTCTCCAAAGGCATCAGTGTGTTCTCTATCGCACACACGCATGCACGGACACGTGCTCACGCACGCGCACACAGAGCTCTCTTTCCTCCTTGTTGCCACTGTCTGGCTTTTCCTTCATTAGCGCAGTAGATGTCTCCATATTTTCACTTTCTTGTCTCCCAAGAAGACATGAGAAGCTCTGCTCCAAACAACGATAGGTAGACCCCCTCCACACCCCCACATAAACAGCAGTCCTAGTAATGTCTCCTACAATTCGCAGGTGCTCCTGGCAGAGTCTGGAGGCACCAGGTAGGTGTGAGATGTGGTCGCACTAATGCAGCACCACCCCCACCGTGCCTGGAGCCTGGGGGGCCCCCAGGAGTCCCCGCTCCCTCCTGCACCCGACCAGGCCCAGGCAGACCCGCTGCAGCATCCACATCACACAGCAGAGACAGCACCTACACGTCCAGCGCAGAGAGTAAGAACACAGCGCCGTCGGCTTCCGTTTGACTATAACTGAGAAAGCGAAATAGAAGTTTAAAAGTGCACCCCTCCACTCTTGCATCACAGAAACGCACACAGCTCATCTGAACAGGAAGCCGTTGGCCAACACTGGGTAGTCAGTAGGTCACAAAAGCCTTAGTTCCCCCTTTACCTCGCCTTTAGGCCTCACACCCATTCAGATCTCCTAAGGCCCCTGCAGAAGAGCGGAGGAGCAGCTGGAGAGCAGGACCTCCCAGAGGCGCCTTCCCCACGTGAGGACAGGACAGGGATTCACGCCCGCGCAGCAGGGGTTGTCTCCAGTTGGTAGATGATGGACCTGGGAGGCAGGAAGCGAAGGATGGGGTCCCGATCGCATCCAGGCACCTGACAAGGTTATGATTTGACCCTGGATTTGTAGAACTCCACAGTGTTCCTGCTTTCTACTTTGTCCTCCGCATTTTACGCGTTTATTAAGCGCACTTTCTCAATGAAATGCAGATTTTTAAAGCGACTTATTTCAATATATGCAATAGACAGAGGTAAAATGCAAAGGCCGGGGGGTTGGGTGAAGATGGTCTCCTTTGAGGTCCAAAGTTCCTCAGTTTGGACCCTTAGTTATAATCTTTCCCTTCGCAGGTCCTCCTCTGTCCCTGCTTCCAGCTGACCACCCCCCCAAACACACACACCTGGCTCCAGCAGAAGCCCGAGATCTTCCTCACGCCTGTCATCTTGCAGAGCTTGGCAGCCAAAAGCAAATGATGGTGATTCTCCATTTTGCATGGCTACTAATAAAATATATGACCAAAATTATAAAGCCAAATCCTCTCACTTACAAAATGTCTTTATCTTCTCCAAAGCACCTGCCCATTAGAGACATCATTGCATTTGTTCTTTCCAGGTTCTTTGGGGCCTTGTGATGGACACCGAGCAAAACCATGGTCAGAACCAAAAGTACAAGTCAAAGAATAAAATGGGGACCTGGGATACTAGGCTATAAATGCAAAGTCCCAGACTGTCCTTCACTATCCATGACATCTATTTGCTTTTCAAATATTAAATAGCAATTATCTCCTTGACCTACATAAAGTAGAAGAGCGTAAAGTACTTGCCAAGCTTGGTAAAACAGGCCACAGTGTGTTCAGAAATAAAAACCACTAACATGCTACTCATTGAACCAAGTCAGACAATGGTGGCAGACTCATAACGGACTTGCATTCATTTATTCATTAATTACATTTTTATTGGGTATTGATTGCGTGCCAGGCGCTGTGGTTTATCAGTGCTCTAAGAGGAAACATCCTCTGTGCTTTCACTCATCAGCATCACCCTTCATCCAAGAGGACTGAACCTCCCAGCTGTACCCAGAAATAGATGTGGTGAACACCTCTCCCTGGGGGTGCCAAACATCCCGCTTCCAGTACCAGCTGGACATGTTTGCAGTGCCATGTTTGCAGTGGGATTTTCTGGTGACTAAGAAAAGAATCTTCAGGAGCTTTAGAAAGCTAGTAGCAGATATTATTCTAGGTGTGTTCCGATCTTTTTGCCTAAATTTCCATCTTTCTGCTGCAAGGTGGCACAGTCCTAATCTCAGGTCTCTTTTGTGAAAGTCCAGAGTTGATGCTAATGACCTTGAAGTATATTCCGACAAGAGAGCAGCACAAGTGAGCCATGGTGCAGGGTTCACAACAAGCCCACTTGACTTGCCCATCACCTAAAACAACTTTGCAAATTGGTACATAATCTCGATCAGCCCCAGGGTGACTCAAGGGCCATAATTGTCTTAATGAGGTTTTGTAGTTCCTCCCAGTCAAATCTGGACGTGACAGCACAGCTCTAAGGGTGAGAACTAAGGACTCGGCTGTGCATCACTGGTCCCTGCTCACAGCAGAGGCTGCTTCTTGCTTTGCATCGGTTCTGAAGCTACAGAGAGTAGCTCTCTTTCAAGCGAGGAAAAAGTGATTAATAACTAGCGTAGTGCGCACTAATCCAATGTACGAAGAAAAGATGCCAAAGCAACCGATGGGAATGTTTGTAATCACATTGTTCTCTTCTTGGTCTGATAAATGTGTATCTTAAAACTCAACTCACAGACACTTTCTCCATTCAGGTTTTATAGTTATACCTCATTTTACTGCCCTTCACTTTCTTACGCTTTGCAGATACTGCACTTTTCTTTAGAAACTGAAGGTTTGTGGCCGCCCTGCATCAAGCAAGTCAATCAGCGCCATCTTCCTAACAGCATTTGCTCACTTCGCGTCTCCGGGTCACAGTTTGGTAATTCTAACAATATTCCAGACACGTTTGCTAGTATTATCTTGGTAATGGCGCTCTGTGAGCACTGACCTCTCATGTTGCTATTGGAATTGTCTGGGGGCACCATGAACCACACCCACACAAGATGGACGACATAATGAATCTTGGGTGCGTTCTGACTGCTCTGTCAACCCCGCGTCCCCCCGTCTGTCTCCCTCTGCTCAGGCCTCCCTATTCCCTAAGACACAATAATATTAAATTAGGGCAATCAATAACTCTAAAATGGCCGCTGAGTGTTCAGGTGAAAGGAAGAGTCACACATCTCTCACTCCAAACCAAAGCTAGAAATGAGTAAGCTTAGTGAGGAAAGCATGTCAGACGCTGAGACAGGCTGAAAGCAAGGCCTCTTGCGCCAAAAGTAGTCAAGGTGTGAATGCGAAGGCAAAGTTCTTGAAGGAAATTAAAAGTGCTCCTCCAGTGAACACAGGAGTGAGAAAGCAAAACAGCTTATTGCTGAGAGGGAGAAAGTTGATAGAAGATCAAACCGGCCATGACAGTCCCTTAAGCCAAAGCCTAACCCAGAGAGAGGCTCTCACTGTCTTCAATTCTGTGACTGCTGAGAAGTGAGGAAGCCACTAGAGAAAAGTTGGAAGCTAGCAGAGGTTGGTTCCTGAGGCTTAAAAAACTGTCTCCATAACATAAAAAAGTACAAGGTAAAGCAGCAAGTTCTCCAGAAGGTCCAGCTGAGATCATTACAGAAGGTGGCCGCAGTAAACCACAGATCTTCAATGTCGATGAAACAGCCTTCTGTTAGAAGAAGCCACCTAGGACTTTCCTAGCTGAAGAGGATAAGTCAACGCTGGGCTTCAAACTTCAAAGGACAGGCCGACTTGTGAGGGACTAATGCAACTGTGGCTTTAACCTGAAGCCAAAGTTCATTTGCCAGTCCAAAAAATCCTAGGGCCCTTAAGAATTATGCTAGATCAACTCTGCCTATGCTCTGTGAAAGGGAAAACAAAGCCTGGATGATGGCACATTTGTTTAAAATATGGTTTACTGCATATTTTTAAGCCCACTGTTGAGAACTGCTCAGAAAAAAAAAAAAAGATTCCTTTCAAAAATTTTGCTGCTCACTGACAATGCACCTGGTTACCTAAGGGCTCTGATGGAGATACAACAAGATTGATATTGTTCCCATGCCTGCTAACACAACATCCATTTGGGAGCCCATTGATCAAGGAGCGATTGTGACTTTCAAATTATTGCTTAAGGAATATATTTCAGCAGGTTACAGCTACCATACCAGTGATTCCTCTGATGGATCTGGGCAAAGCAAATGGAAAACATTTCTGGAAAGGATTCACCAGTCTCGATGCCATTAGGAACATTTGTGATTGGGGCACCTGGGTGGCTCAGTTGGTTAAGCATCTGACTTTTGGATTTGGCTCAGGTCATGATCTTAGGATCATGAGATCAAGCCTCATGTCAGGCTCCTCGCTGAGCATGGAGCCTGCTTAAGATTCTTTCTCTCCCTCTCCCTCTGCCCCTTCCCCCCAACCCCCCACCCCTGCCAACTCTCATGCTTTTTCTCTGTCTCTTTAAAAAAAAAAATGTGATTCATGGGAAGAGGTCAAAAATCAACATCAATAGGAGTTTGGAAGAATTTCAACCCTCATGGATGACCTCGAGGGGTTCAAGACTTGAGTGGAGGAAGTACTGCAGATGTGATAGAAGCAGCAAGAGAACTAGAATTAGAAGCAGAGCCTGAAGATGAGACCGAATTGCTGCAAACTCATGATAAAACTTGAACGGGTGAGGAATTACTTCATTTGGATGAGCATAAAAATGATTTCTTGAGATGGAATCTACTTCTGGTGAAGATGCTGTGAAGACTGCTGAAATGAAAACAAAGGACTTAGAATACTCCTTAAACTTTGCTGATAAGGCAGTGGCAGGGTTTGAGAGGACTGACTCCAGTTCTGAAAGAAGTACCACGCGTAAAATGCTATCGAAGAGCATCACATGCTACAGAGAAATTGTTCGTGAAAGGAAGAGCTGATTAAAGCAGCAAACTTACTTGTTGTTTTAAGAAATTGCCACTGTCACCCAACCTTCATTAACCCCCACCCTGGTCAGTCAGCAGCCATCGATACGGAGGCAAGACCCTCCCCCAGAAAAAACATTACATTACAACCTGCTGAAAACTCAGATGATGGCTGATAATTTTTAGCAATAAAGTATTTTTTTAATTAAGGTGGATACATTGTTTTTTTTTAAAGACATAATGCTATTGGACACTTGCTATAGTGTAAACATAACTTTTATATACACTGGAAAGCCAAAAAATTGATTTGACTCATTTTATCATGATGCTCAACTTATTAAGGTGGTCTGGAACTGAACCTCAACATATTCGAGATGTGCCTGTATATTTGAGGTTCATTTCAGCTCACAATCCTTTGTTCAGACGTTCAGGCGTGAAGGACTGGCATGAAAGGGCTGGGTTAGGAAGAGACTGTAGGCAAGTCAGAGATAGCAACCTCCACCCACTTTTTGTTCTTTCGCGGTGTTTTTGAGAAGTGCTAACTGATGCAGTAAATGAGATTACAGGTGTATTTAATTACAAAGATTTCTAAAAATTTAAATAAAACCAAACTTCATATACGTAAACTTATAATCAGGAAATCACTTTTTAATACAAGTCTATGAATATACAATGTCCTTACTATGGAACACTAAAGATCTTAAAGTGTAACATAGATAGATGATAGATAGATAGATAGATGATAGATACAGACAGATACAGATGGATAGGTGGACGGTGGGTGGATGGGTAGATGGGTGGATGTATGTATAGATAGAGATACGATGCATACTGATGATGGCTTTAACTTCCATACAAAATACTTCAAATATATCCTTACATATCCCTTAGTCTCTTAATATTTTGCCAATAGTGACTTCACAACAGTTTTTTTAAGTATTCTTTTTTTAAAAAGATTTTATTTATTTATTTGACAGAGAGAGAGATCACAAGTAGGCAGAGAATCAGGCAGAGAGAGAGGGGGAAGCAGGCTCTCCACTCAGCAGGGATGCTGAGGCGGATGCGGGGCTCGATCCCAGGACCCTGAGATCATGACCTGAGCCGAAGGCAGTGGCCTAATCCACTGAGCCACCCAGGTGCCCCAGTTTTTTTTAAGTATTCTTAGTCCCTTCACCTTCTTTACCTCCCTCTCTAACCATTCACCTGAATCGAAGTTTACCATTCCCATGAATATTTTTCATGTCTTAAATATATTTTCTATAAATGTGCATTTCCATAAAATATGTGGGAGTTGGTTTGGAAAGTGTTAAACCTTATACAAATTGTATCCTACAATAATATTATGTTTTTGAGATTTACCCACATTCATGCATGTACTTCTGGCTCATTCACTTAAACTAATGTTTTCTAAATATTTCACAACTTTAAAATTCATTTTCTTCTTGATGAACATAACAGGATTTTTCCAATTTCATGCTATCACCAAAAAAATAGTGTTAAAACACAATATATCTCTCCTTGTACACATGTGCACAAATTTCCCACTGATACACACTTAGAAATAAAATTGCCAGATTGTTGAGTACACCAGTTTTCACTTTATTGGAGAATACAAATTTTTTTCCCAAAATGACTGTACCAATTTTTACCCCCACCAGCAGGACAAATGAGTTTCTAGGATCCACATTCTGACCAAAACTTGGAATTGTCAGATCTTTACATTTTTTTACAGTTGAAGAGTGGGAAATTGTATCTCAGGTTTTAATTTTAACTTCTCTGGTGACTAGTGAGGTGGACTGTTGTTCGTAAGTTTAGTGCCCATCCGTCCCTCCTGCCCTGAGACTTGTCCATTAATATCCTATGTCATTTCCTAGTGAGTTTTGAGTCTTCAGCTTATTGCTTTCAGGAAGTTTTCATACATTCTGGATATTAATCATGCACCAGTTATATGTTTTACAAGCATCTCTCAGTCCAGGGTTTGTCTTTTCACTTGTTTTTGAATGGAAGTTTTCTTTACATGTAGTCAATCTGATGTACATTTTCTTTTTTTTGTTTGTGTTGTTTTTGGTCTTTTTATTTAAAATCACACCCTACACTGAAGTTAGATTTTCTCAGATATGTTCATTTCAAATTTGAAATTTTATGTCTTTAGTCTACCTAGAATGTATTTTTGTGTATGGTGTGAAGTATGGAGTCTAATTTTATTTTTTTACTTAAATTTGATTTAATTAACATAAATATCGTATTATTAGTTTCAGAGGTAGAATTTAGTGATTCATCAGTTAGATATAACACCCAGTGCTCATTACATCCAGTGCCCTCCTTAATGCCCATCACCCAATTACCCCATGCCCCCCCCACCCTCCTCCAGCAACCCTGTTTGTTTCCTATAGTTGAGTTTCTTATGGTTTGCCTCCCTCTCATTTTTATCCTATTTTATTTTTCCTTCCCTTTCCCCATGTTCATCTGTTTTGATTCTTAAATTCCACACATGACTGAAATCATGGTATCTGTCTTTCTCTGACTTATTTGGCTTAACCTAATACCCTCTACTTCCAACCACATTACTGGAAATGGCAATATTTCACTCTTTTTTAAAAAAAAAAAAAGATTTTATTTGTTTATTTGACAGAGAGAGATCACATGTAGGCAGAGAGACAGGCGGTGGGGGGGGGGGGGAAGCAGGCTCCCTACTGAGCACAGAGCCCGATACAGGACTCAATCCCAGGACCCTGAGATCATGACCTGAGCCGAAGGCAGAGGCTTAACCCACTGAGCCAGCCAGGTGCCCAATATTTCACTCTTTTTGATTGCTGAATAATATTCCTTTGTATATATGGAATTTATCTATTCATCAGTTGTTGGGCATCTGGGCTCTTTCCATAGTTTGGCTATTGTGGACATTGCTGCTGTAAACACTGGAGTGCATGTGTCCCTTCAAATCACTATTTTTGTGTCCTTTGGATAAATACTTAGTAGTACAACTGCTGGGTCATGGGGTAATTCTAGTTTTAACTTTTTGAGGAACCTCCACATTGTTTTCCAGAGTGGCTGTATCATTTTGCATTCCCACCAAGAGTGTAAGAGGGTTCCCCTTTCTCTGCATCCTCACTGACATCTGTTGTTTCCTGAGTTGTTCATTTCAGCCATTCTGAATGGTGTCAGGTGGTATTTCATTGTAGTTTCAGGTGTATTTCATTGTAGTTTTGGTTTGTATTTCACTGACCCCAAGTGAGGTTGAGTCTTTTTTCATGTGTCTGTTGGCCATCTGTATGTCTTCTTTGGAGAAATGTCTGTTCATGTCTTCTGCCCATTTCTTGACTGGATTTTTTGGTTGTTGGGTGTTGACTTTGATAAGTTCTTTATAGATTTTGGGTATTAGTCCTTTATCTGATAAGACATTTGCAAATATATTCCCCCATTCTGTAGGTTGTCTTTTGGTTTTGTCAACTATTTCTTTTGCTGTGCAAAAGCTTCTTTTCCTGATGAAGTCCCAATAGTTTATTTTTACTTTTGCTTCCTTTGTCTCAGGAGACATGTCTAGCAAAAAGTTGCTGCAGCCAAGGTCAAAAGGGGTTGCTGCCTATGTTCTCCTTTAGGATTTTGATAGATTCCTGTCTCACATTAAGGTCTTTCATCCATTTTGAATTTATTTTTGTGTATGATGTAAGAAATTGGTCCAGTTTCAAGCCCCAAATTGCAGTCTTTGCTTGGTGGGGAGCCTGTTTTTCCTTCCCTCTCTGCCTGTCATTCTCCCACTTGTGCTCTGTCAAATGATTAAATACTTAAGAAAGGAAGGAAGGAAGGAAGGAAGGAAGAAAGAAAGAGGCCCAGTATCACTTTTCTGCATTTGTTAACTGTCCAATTTTCCCAGCACCATTTGTTGAAAAGACTGTCTTTTTTCCATTAGATATTCTTTCCTACTTTGTCAAAAATTAGTTGGCCACGGAGTTGAGGGTCCATTTCTGGGTTCTCTATACTGTTCCACTGATCTATGTCTGTTTTTGTGCCAGTACCATATTCTCTAGATGATTACAGCTTTGTAATTCAGCTTGAAGTCCAGACCTATGATGCCTCCAGCTTTGGTTTTCTTTTTCAGCATTACTTTGACCATTTGGGTCTTTTCTGTTTCCACAAAAGTCTTAGAATTGTTTGTTCCAGCTCTGTGAAAAATGCCAGTGTTATTTTGATAGGGATTTCATTGAATGTGTAGATTGCTTTGGGTAGTACAGACATTTTAACAATATTTGTTCTTGTAACCCATGAGCATGGAATGTTTTTCCATTTCTTTGTGTCTTCCTCAATTTCTTTCATAAGTGTTCTATAGTTTTTAGAGCACAGACCTTTTGCTTCTTTGATTAGGTTTATACCTAGGTATCCTATGGTTTTTGCTGCATTTGTGAATGGGATCAATCCCTTGATTTCTCTTTCTGCTGCCTCATTGTTAGTGTATGGAAATGCAACCAACTTCTGTTTCTGCTGAATTCCTGTACTAGTTCTAGCAACCTTTTGGTGGAGTCTTCCAGTTTTTCTACATACAATATCATGTCATCTGCAAAGAATGAAAGTTAGACTTCTTCTTTGCTAATTTGGATGCCTTTTATTTCTTTTTGTCATCTCATTACTGAAGCTAGGACTTCCAGGACTATGTTGAACAACAGTGTTGAGAATCACTTCCCTGTCATTTTCCTGACCTTAGAGGGGAAAAACTCAATTTTTCCCCATTGGGGATGATATTTGCTGTAGGCTTTTTGTATACAGCTTTTATGATATTGAGGTAGGTTCCCTCTATCCCTACACTGTGAAGAGTTTTACTCAAGGAAGGGTGCTATACTTTACCAAATGCTTTTTCTGCATCTATTGAGAAGTTCAAACAGTTCTTGTCCTTTAAGTAGTGTATCACATTTTTTTTACAGATGTCGAACCACACTTGCAGCCCAGGAATAATTCTCATTTGGTCATGGTGAATAATCCTTTTAATGTACTGTTGCATCATATTAATTAGTATCTTGGTGAGAATTTTGCATTCATGTTCATCAGGGATATTGGTCTGTAATTCTCCTTTTAAGTGGGGTTTTTTGGTTTTGGGAACAAGGTAATGCTTACCTCATAGAATGAGTTTGGAAGTTTTCCTTCCAGTTCAATTTTTTGGAACAGTTTCAGAAGAATAGGCACTAATTCTTTAAATGTTTGGTAGAATTCCCCTGGGAAGCTATCTGGACCTGGACTCCTGATTGTTGGGAGATTTTTGACTATTGATTCAATTTCTTTGCTAGTTATGGGTCTGTTCAGGTTTTCTGTTTTTTCCTGTTTCAGTTTTGGTAGTTTACATGTTTCTAGGAATTTACCTGTTTCTTCAAGATTGCCTAATTTGTTGGCATAGAATTATATTATCATAATTGTTTGTATTTCTTTGGTGTTGGTTGTGATCTTTCCTCTTTCATTCATGATTTTATTTATTTGGGTCCATTCTCCCAAATAGGGAGTCTAATTTTAATCTTTGGCATATGGCCCAATGGTCCTAGCACCATTTATTGAAAAGTCCATCATTTCGCATTTGAATCACAATTCTACCTTGCCATAAATTGTTTCCATTATGCATGATTTTGTTTCTGGGTTCCCAACTTTGTGTGTTTGTAAATCAATATTCTATCTTGAGCTAATTTAATACCGTTTTAATTACAAAATAAGTCTTCAAATTATGTCTGTTAGCTTCTTCGATAAATTGTCTTCTTAATTCTTAGTCCTGTAGTTTTTCATATGGCTTTTTAATTGTCTTATTAAGTGTAAAACATTTTAGCAATGAGGTTGCAATTAGATTGCATTTGTAACTTATTGGGAACTGACATTTTTAGAGTAAGTCTTTCCATCTACAAAAATGGTAACTCTACTTATTTATATTTTCTTTAATGTCTTTTGAGAATGTTGTATATTTCCTCCATAAAGGTCTTATATATTCTTTGTTGAGTTTGTTCCCAAGGGCCATAGAGTTGTTTGTTTTGGTTTTGGTGGATTTTTTTTTTTGTTTTTGGCAATTATAAATAATACATTATTTAGTTAAACTTTCTAATTATTGGTTTTTAAAAGAAATTGATTTTTACACATCGGTATTATATCCAGAAGATTTGATGAAGTCTCCAATTTTAATACTCTTCCAATGGGTTAGTTTGGAGTTTTGATGTAGAAAATCATATCATCTGCAAATAACAGTTTGAGTATTCTTTTCTAATCATTTTTCCCCTTTTTCCAGCCTTCCTGCACTACCTCAGACTTTTATCCAAAACACTTACACAAAGTTCATTAATGGAGACAATTAAGGCATTTAGGAAGGTATACTTAAATTGTTAAAACATGGAAATAAAATAAGGATGTGATAACCTACAAGTCAGGATAGTGGTTGCCCTTAGAGAAAAGAGAGAGAGTTTTCATTGGAAAGGCACCTGGGGACCTGTGGGGTGAGGCCAGTACTGGGGGGGGAGGGTATTGCAAGGTTTTGAATCATAGTAGTTCATCAATCTGTACACTTTTTCTTCATGCAGTTTTTCTATATGTGTTGTAATTTAAAAATTTTTTTTACAATTTTTTTATTAATTTCATTTCTTTTCAGCGTAACAGAATTCATAGTTTTACACCACACCCAGTGCTCCATGCAATGCGTGCCCTCCATAATACCCACCACCAGGCTCCCCCAACCTCCCACCCCCCGCCCCTTCAAAACCCTCAGGTTGTTTTTCAGAGTCCATAGTATCTCATGGTTCACCTCCCCCCCAATTTCCCTCAACTCCCTTCTCCATCTCCCCATGTCCTCCGTGTTATTTGTTATGCTCCGCAAATAAGTGAAACCATATGATAATTGACTCTCTCTGCTTGACTTATTTCACTAAATTTTAAAAAGATTTTTAAATTATTTTAAAAATGAATTGGAGAACACTCTGTTTTCACGTGCTCCAAAACAGTTGGTAAAATGTTGGTATTATCTGGTCCTTAGTCAACATAAAGTGAAAAATCAGTTTTAAATTCTTTAAACTTAGTGAGGGTTTTTTTTAAAATATGGGTATTTGATTATTGAATTTCTTTAATGATTTTATTTTATTCATATGTTCCACTTCTTATTAAATCAATTTTTGTTGTGCTTTCACTAAAAAATCATTAGTTTTCTTTGTTTCCCATTGAATAAATTAGCTCATAATCTTCTCATATTTTCAATCTCTGTCACATCAGTCCTCTCGTCCTTTTTTTTCATTGTTAATATCATTTATATCTACATTCTTTGAAGGTGATTTTTATTTTCCCCTTGGTACTTCATTTTGTACTTCATAAGCTTCTTACAAGAAGCATGCACTGCTTTTGTACTCCATGACAATCTAAGAAGCCTATTTCAATTTTGGAGGGAAAAATAAGGCCTCGGGGCCTTCTTTCCTAAGGTGAAGTGGCACTGGATGGGGCAGCAGCCTCACCCTCGTGTCCTAATTACCTGTCCGGCATGTCACAAGTCAGGCTTGCCAACATGTACATCAGGACAGGAAAATGAATATCACACAGCACCTTTTAAAATAAAAACAATGCTTGTATAGGGAGGATTATCAGAGCAAATAGATTTGCCTTTGTATGGGCACCTTGCCCTAAAGAAGCCCCAACCCTGTGTTGTCCCCAGTTTGGGAAGGCAAGTGCATTTATGCCAAATCCTTGCTCTCGTGGTTGCCTGAAAACAGGTGTTTCATTGTTTCCATGACCACTGGCTACTGGAATGAAATTTTTGCCAACATCCACAGAAAGGCCACTTCTCTCTACAGGAAGAAAGTAGACCAGGCTATTTTCACCAAATCCTAAAGTTCTGAGAGATTGTAGGAATGCAACATATTAGGGAAATTATCTCATTAGCTTTTCAAGCAGGAGTCACTTATCAATTATTTGACTTCATATTTGTCATGCCCCTTAGCTGCTTCTTAGCTTTTGTTTTAAATGGTAGTACAGCATGATCTCAATTTACCTTTATCTTGTATCTTAAGCTATAGAGCATAGTAAGTGAAAAGATTGTCACCATAGGTCAGCGTTTAACTACCCATTTCTTTTTTACTTCTCAGAGACAGATAGGCCCTCCCAACTCCTAGTTTCATCCTCCATACACCACATGGTCTGCAGAGCTTGTTGGCTAAGAGGTAGTTCTGCAAATGACAGGAGCAGTGAATTCTCATTTGTAAGGTTCACAGATTGCTAAAAGAGGGCTTATTCCAACGTTTCTTAGGTGACTTCCATCCCAATCACATGTATCTCTCAGAGGCTGACTCTGGTTGAGGAATTTCAGCAAAGCTACGTCCCCAAAACTGAAGCTATTAACTTCTCCAGACACACAGCCATAAAATGTGCTGTGAGCAGAAACCTGGGCACAATTTCCAGTATTCATTTGCCTCTAAAAATAATTTGCTTAATCTCATAAACAAAGCACCACTTCTCTAATGGATATTAGCAGCTCAATTATTTGAGTCAAGTCAGGAAGACACAAAATTGCACTCACTTCGATGAACTCACTCACTGGGGTTGGACATGTGTTGACTGCCTACCATGAGAAGGATGATATCGGTTGGTTCCTGTAATCTCTTCGGCAAACTTCAATGAAGAAGGAAGCTTCATCAATTCAACATGTCCTCTCTGTGGGCTTTATTTAGCATGCATGCTGTCTCGGTCAGCAAGCTTCCCTTCTAAATGACCGCCTAGAGGTCACCGTGAAAGTGAACAGGACTTGAAGTGAGAACAGGACGCATCCACTCCTTCAATGCCCAGATGGTTACAGTCAACACTCTAACCTCGGCGCAATCTCAGTGCTCCTGGCTTTCTAAAATTGAACGCTTCAGCTGCATCCTGCCTTCCTCATCCACACATTAATGTCTTCCTTTAGATGCGCTCACAGTTGAGCTGCGGAGGAGGAGGGAGAGAACCACGCCACAGCGTTCAGTGCCATCTGCAGCTGGTTGCTATATATACTGGATTTACAATCCCAGGACGGGCACAACCGACTTCCTCTCATGTGGAAAAATTCTCCAAGATTCCAGTACAGCAAGTGGAAAGCAGTTATGAACCCATTTTTCATTCACATGGAGTTTCAATTTCCGCACTGACAGGTGTCCAGAAACTTTCACTTGAGCTCTGAAATTTTAGGCATATCTTCAAGTTAAACAGACACTGAAGGTTGAAAACAGGGCAATTACTGTTGAATCACAGACAAATTTTATTACAGACCGTGGTAGAGTAAATGTTGTAGAGACAGGTAATAATTTGTACCTGCTATGTACTCAGTAAATATTTGTCGTGCTGGATTTAATAACCTGAGAAGGGGCCTGAAGAAAAGCAGCTCTCTTCACTCTGTCATAGCTGTGGCTTCGCCTGTGTTTCTCAGGATTGGGCCCTGTCCTCTACTGGACTTTCTAAGGGCATCCATGAGCTCCACAAGGAGTTTCTCCTCCCATTTCCATGTGATCTGTCACACTCCGCACCGCACCAGTGGGATAGTGAGAATGAAGCTATCTACCTGAGGCTGAATTCCTGGTGGCTTTGATTTATGATGCAGAAGTCTTAGGGAATATTTTCCCAGAAAATGAATACTGTTAACGTTTCTGGTGGAAAGACTGGGGAGAGGGAGTGTGCAGTAAGAGCGACATTGTATGTCTGTCATTGCAAGTCACTGAATCCCCACCTACCCCTACCTCCCATCAAATCTACACAGGGATGGTGTCCGTCACATTGCACTGTGCCTGGACTACACAAGATGCTTTGACTTCCATCACTCAGTCATTCTTTTGGAGCATGCAGATTCTCACCTGCCCACTCAAGGAGCCCTGTATATTCATTATGGGATGACTGAGCGAACAGCATTAACCTCTTGACATCAAGCACCTGGAATATTTGCTTGCAGCTTCCTCACCCAACGAGACAGCACATTCCCCACCAGGGATGGCCCGTTAGAGCAGCCAGTGCTACTCCATCAGACTGTGAAAGGCTCAGGAGACTCCTTGGCTCAGCCAGGGCACAGACTCCCTCCTCTGAGACTAGAGATCTCAAGAGACACCCTGGCTGGGCTGGGCATGTTTTGAAGACAAGGAGGGACAGGACAATCCCTGCATATACAGAACGATATGTATCCCACGTGCTAGGAGCCTACTGAGTGAGTGTTTCGTGAATGAGTGAATGTACAAATGGATGAATACCTCTGGGGTTCCTTCTGCTAGCAGCAGTTTCTCGGGAGGAAATGTACAAATGTCACCTGATGGATTCAGGGCAGATAGGAGAAGGAGAAGCCTTCCAGCCCTAACCAAATATTACATAGGAGTCTGACATCCGGTCATGACTTTCAAGAAGGACCTTTTATGTCTATTCAGTGTGCACTTACAGAGTCTGATGAGCTAGAATAAGGAACAAAAAGATGCCCTGGCTTTGTCCCAGAATGCAAGTCATCTATTCCAACCTCTACTTCTCTTTTCTTAGGCCTTCTTAGGACTGCCTTCCCCAGGCTAGGTCTCCCCCCTTGCTCTCTCAGCCCCAATCTTCCTGCCCTTCACCCCCTCCACCACCCTCACTCTATCCTTGAATGAAGAAAGAGTCTCCTATCCTCTGCTTTGGTTCCTGATCCTCTAGTGACATGGTCAGCTATGTGGGGCTGCCAGGAGACTATCCAGAGGTTCTCCAAGTGGGGTCTTGGGAGAAGCAGCCTTGGTCTCATCTGGGAGCCCATTAGAAATGCAGATTCATGCCCCCTACTCCAGGTGTTATGAATCAGAAACTGGGGGTGAGGCTCAGGGTTTTAACGAGTCTCCCTTGATTCAGACATGAGCTACACTGTGTGAACCCTCACTTTCATCTAATCCCCCAAAGCCCTCCTGAGGCCCTCCTGGGTAGGCAATGTGATTCTGAACAAGAAGAGCAGCTCCAGAGCCCAGGACGGGCCCTTGGGAAGCTGTACTTCTGAGTGGGGGGATGCGGGGGGGTTGACAAGCACAGAAAACACAAAGTAGGCATCGAGCAGCAAGAGGAAGGATGACGGAGAAAGGAGAAGACCCACCCAGCAGGTGGGAGGGACAGTGTGCCAGTCAGGGTGCCCAGAGAAACAGAACTAACAGGCCATAGGCCTGTCTGTGATTTACTTTAAGAAATGGCTCCCTCCTTCGTGAGGGCTGGCCCGCAGACGGGCAAGTTGGACAGGGTCCGTGGATGTGCAGTGTTGAGGCCAAATTCCTTCTCCTCTGGGAGCCCTCAGTTTTTACTCTTCGGTGACAGATGAGGCCCAAAGAGACGATGGAGGGCAATCTCCTTTACTCGGAGTCAAATGACTATAGGTGTGAACCATCTCCACAAAAATCCCCTCATGGCAGCACCTAAGTTCGTATTCCAGCTGCCGGGTAACACAACCGACCACAGACCCCAGAGACACCCCTCCCTTGTATGGTGATTTTCCAAGGACCGCTGTCAGATGAGACAGTGCCATCTAAGACTGCAATTCCCAGGGGACCAAAGTCCCAGAAGAGGCGGAAAACCTGCTGTTTTAGCATAAGTTCTCAGCCCAGAGATCACACAGCTAGAGGGTAATGTCAGATAAGATCGATTTTGCTCCCCACACTTGTAATTGAGGTCAACAAATAGGTATGGAGCAGCTACTAAAGACACAAAATTGGCATCTTTTCCACTAGCAGCCAGACCTCATCTCCCATCCTTTCCTAGCCCGGAGCCAGGCCTCGGTGAGCTGTGCAATCTGCTTTACCAGGTGGTGAGCATATCATATCATCTTGGTAAGCACAGCACCCAGATTCGGGCCCCGCGCTGAACAGGTGCACAATACCTGTTTGAAGCACTGGTCATCGTTGAGGGGAAACAGGTTTCCTATCTGTGGTCTAGAATGAGTGCCGTGAAGCATGAGCCAGAACTTGCCACTTAAATGTGACATATTTTCTGGAGATCAAGGAAAATTGACACATCTAAACACCCCAGGGCTCACACTGAGTCTGAAACACAGAGTTTACATTCATCGGCTACAGGATGATCTCACCGCTTTCGGAGTCCAACACAGTTTGAAGAACCGAAGGCAATTCTCAGTATTCCACCCGAATTTCAAGCCCATACAGAATACGAAGAGAACAATTTCCTCACAGAGCTCAGCATCGCAGACGGGCGGGGAGGACACCATACACAGAAGTAATGCTCTCTGTTGCTATTAGGTTTTTAACATAAATCATAGTGTTAAAATGCATGGCTATACTTCCTGATTTAATAATACCCTTGAAAAATAAATGTGAATGGTAATATAAATCCATGAGATTACATTATGTTCTCTGCCTCACTTAGCCATTTCAGAGGGCTGCTTCCGAAACAGCTCTCTCTTGCATGACCACTCATTCCACTTAAGCAGAACAAGTAATAGAGCAAATCAGCACTTTCGTTGTGGAACAGTGGCCAACAGAATCTTATTACAGAAAGAAAGTATCGTGTTCTGGGAAAATGGGCGGTCAGGGTTTGGAAATCTGTAAGAGACACCACTTGGTATCTCATTCCATGACAACTGCAATTTCTTATGCCCTAATCAAAGGCGAGAAATCAGTATGTATTGAAAAATCACAAGAACCAGGGGCAAAGGAGAACTACTGAGGTGTCAGCCAGATGTGAATAAAAGATCAAATAACTTCTATTGCAGGCTACAGAGTCTAGTTGCATCAGAATCTAACCGAGTTCATGCAGCCACAAACTAGATTTCAGATTTTTAAATATTTTATTATATTACAGCAACATTAATAGAATCACACATAAAATGTACTCATAATTCCATGACTTCAACAAATCAAATTGCATATATTTGTCCATTTTCCCATCTAGTCCCTGTTATTAAAAAATGTATAATTTTTGGTGAGCTTAAAGCACACTGGGGCTAAGAAGTACTTGACATTTTAAATCAATACAGAATGTTTTTAACCCCACCATTTTGACCCGGAGGATGTTTAGTCCCTATTTATCAATAAAAACATTTTCCTCAGAATTACAGCAACAATAAAGGCCATTAAACCTACACAGCGCTTTGCTGGGCTCTCTAGACCACGTAAGGGGACTGTGCGCACTGTTTCCTCTTGATAGCGCCAAACCCTCTCCATGTACGGTTCACAACACTAATCTGACCCACTGGTTTGTTGTTTTTGGTTTTTTTCTTTTTTTTTTTTTTTTTGGTCCCTATCAAATTTTACAAATT